>CM028131.1:1252070000-1252217500 GCA_016271365.2 Neoceratodus forsteri
CTTCATGTGCGTGCGGAGGTATATGGTGACAAGCCACGTGCTACTCAGCATGCATTGGAGGTGTGCCTGTAACCCCCAGTGAACACTGTAGCCTGAGGAGTGATTTGTTGCATTTATAAAATAAACCCAGGATGCAAGAAGTAAAACATAAGATTTGTTTCTGCTTTTGTACTCATAGTCTCGACAATTCTGATGATTGCTTATTTCTCGTACATCACGTTTCCTACAGTAACTGTGCACTCTAAAATATGCATTGGCATAATGAGAATCAAATAAAATATAACACAGTTATGTTAATTCGCATACACCTATGTTTTTGTGTTATGCCTGATAGGCACACATCAGCAGTACCAACAGATATAGATAAGAAGCCATAAATATCAAAGTTGTGATTTCATCCACAGAGGGAGCTGCAAGCAGAACAGCTAGGAAAGGGAGGGACATTGGTTGGCTCCATGCATACTGTTTGCATGCGCCCCGGAGCACATTACACTGATGTCCCAGGGGAAGATGGAACAAGGCAAAATTGGCCAGCTGCAGGATGGCATTCTGGTACATAACACCACTGACCAGGCTCTCTATGTTGGATGTGGTCTCTGGAGGGGATGGCTGCCCTGAAGGTCGTGTGGGAATCCATGTGAAGTTTTAGGAGAGACCCAGAGATGCTTATGAGGCTGGGAGGTGGCCTGAATATTTATTTATTAATTTATTGAAAAGTTTCACCAGGAAAGGCACACTGAGCAAATACAATTGCTTGTTTCCCAGTGCGTCCTGGGGGAAAGGGGACAGGAGGGACAAATGACAGTACACTGCATTACAGAGCAGTACAACAATTACAATAACAAATTTAGCAAGCATATTAAGGGTATGAGTACACTGACAAACAACAGGATTTTAAAATGACATTAAGTACTATTTATGATAGGTACTGACCAAGCCGAAGTGCTAGCATATAGAGGATTCACAGTCAGTATGGAAATACGTAGTCAGGTGATGGTGGGGAGGACGGAGTCCAAGCAGAAGAAGAAGAAGAAAGAACTAGAGGGCGGGAGGAGGATAGAATAAATTAGAAGCAGGAACACTTTGGAGAAAAGAAGTTGAGCAGGGAGGAAGAGAGGGAGCGGGGTCTGGAGGTGTGCCTAATTTGAGGAGGCAGTTGGTTACAGAGTTTAGGAAAATGTTACGAGAAAACTGATTGGCCTGCTGAAGTTGAGTGGTGGGGGACGGAGAGGGTACATGTGTCCTGAGATCTGAGGGAGTGGGAGGAGGGGAGAGGGATACTAATAGAGGAGGAGAGATAAGGTGGGAGAGAGCCAAGCCAAAATCTGGACACAAATTTGACCATGTGGGAGGAGCATCGATTGTCAAGTGAGGAAATGTTAGGGAGTGATACAGAGTACAGTGGTGAGTATGAAGGGGAGAGTCCAAGGCAAAGCGGTAGAACGAGTTAAAGAGGGTGCCCAACCTGGACAAGTATGTCTTGGGAGTGGCACTGTAGACTACATCACAGTAGTCAGAAACGGGAATGATCATTTTCTGAACTACTGTAGTTCACACCTTACCAGAAGGGATAAGCAACTACGGTTCCTGTACAGGGCACCTAGCTTGGGGTGCAGTTTTTTCAGGATGGTGTCCACATGAACAGAAAAGTTTAGGTGCTGGTCAAGCCAAACGCCAAGGTACGGAAAAGAGGTGGAGTCCTATAGTGTAGTCCCATCAAGGGTGTGGAAACGGGGTGAGGAGGGGAGCCTTGAGAATCTCTGCCTAGTGCCAAAGGTCATGGAGATGCTCTTTTTGGCATTTAGGGAAAGCTGATGTGAGCTAAGCCAGTGCTGAACTTTATCAAAGTCAGCTTGAATTCTGGTAGCAACATCAACGGATGACTGGCCTGAGGTAAACAGCACCGTGTTATTGGCATACATATGGATAGAGGATGTGGTGCATACTGTAGGAAGGTCATTTAGCAAGATAGAGAAAAGAACAGGATCTAACACTGAGCCTTGAACACACCAGTATTAATTGGGAGAGGCAGGGAAATAGAGTCAGCAATTTTGACTGACTGAGACCTATCAGAGAGATATGCACTGAACCATTTTACAGCAGAGTTCAATAAGCCCGCCGCAGTTAGGTTGTCTAGAAGGAGAGAGTGGGAGACAGTGTCAAAGGCCTTAACAAGGTTGACAGAGATAGCGGAGGTGATTAGACCACGGTCCATCCCTGAGAAGATGGAGTCAGTGAGCCTAAGCAGGGAGTTGGTGGTGTTGGAGTGAGCCTTCCTAAATCCAGATTGGTAAGGTGTGAAGAAGGAGGATTCTGAGAGAAAGGCAGTGAGTTGAAAGAGGACCAAGTGCTCCTGTAATTTAGCCAGGAAAGGGAGGAGAGAAATAGGGCGATAGCTGTCAGGAGAAGTTGATTCACCACCCTTAGGTAGAGGGATGAAAATTGCGTATTTCCAGGCAGTTGGCACAGAAGCAGATGAGAAAAATAAATTTAGTAGATCTGCTAGCGGGGAAGAGATTGTTGGAGTGGATAAGAATAGTAGTTTAGGATCATGTCCATCTGGAGAGCTGCCTTTAGAGGGGTTGATTTCTTGGAGGGCTGCTAAGGTGTCAGCAGGGGAGACTTGTGAGCAGGAGAAAGAGTCACATTTAAAGGTGGGGGTGGAGAGGATGAGTAGGGAGGAGAGAGAGAGAGAGAAGAGGAGCAGGGCAGAAGCGCAGGAGGTGAAGTAGGCATTAAATTCAGAGGCTACGGACTTGGGGTCTGATATTAAAGAACCATAAGACTTAAGGAGTGGAATAGAAGAAGTGGGGGGGGGGGGAACAAGGCATGGACAACTTTCCAGAATTACAAGAGTTTTTTATGTTAGCCTGGAAAGTAGAATGAAAGTATTCAGCTTTAGCCAGCCTAATAGCCTTGGTGCAGGAGTTATGAAGTGTGCGGTACAGTTGGAGATCTCTAGGCAACTGAGAGACTTCATGAGCTTTCCAGGCCTTATCACGAGCATGTTGGCAGGCCAGCAATTCTGGAGAGACCCAGGGAAGGTGATTACCCCACACCCTGGAATGTCTGATAGGGGCGTGAATGTTCCAGATACGAAGCATGTTATTGCTGAAGCACACCAGGGCATCATCCACTGAGTTAGCTGAGGAGATAAGTGATCAATCAATGTGAGTAAGGTTGAGTAAGAGGGGGATAAGTCAAGAGATCTATAGGATATGGTTTGCAAGATTTTGTGAGGGGCCTTTGGTCTGTGGATTTTACAGACTAGATAAACCATGTGATGGTCACTTAAGGCATCTGGAAGGAGGCCAGATTTAATAACGCTATGTGGGTGTGAGGTGAGGGCCCAATCAATAAGTGAATGGTTTGGGGTTTTATGATTTAGCAAGTCAGCTCCTGTATCAGTTGGGAGCAGTTCAGAGCAGTTATATCATTACGGGTTTTGTTAAGCAAGGAGGACAGCCAGTTCTGATTGAAATTACCCAGGTTCACCTGATGAGGTGTGCGAGGCAATAATTTTTAGTAGATCCATGGTGTTGGCAGCAATGAGGCCAGGACGGCAATATACCCCACCACAAAGATGGGTACAGAGAAAGGGAATAAGGCCCCTCCACACTACACCACTCAGACCTCGTAACAGACAGAAACCATTACAGCCGGGGAGCGGTACAGTGTGTCCACACTTCAGTGGTGACTGGTACAAGTCCGGTACCGCCAGTCCACACTGTGGGAACTGGGCGACCATTACCATGGTGCCCAATCCCACAATGCAGCTCACGCTGTGCTACGGGCCCTGCAGGGGACCGTTACCGCCCATCCACACTACTGCCGGTAACGTTACTGAGGCTGGACCAGTTTCATAACCTTTGTTGAAACTACCTCATTTGTGATTTCAACAATGGTTACAAAAACGCCTTCTATAACGTTACAGGTGTAAACACAAACCGTTGCGGTAATGGTTTGGGCACTCTGTAATGTTACCGAGGCATAGTGTGGACAGGGCCCAAGAGTCTAATAATAAGCATCTCGTAAGCTGAAGGGAGAGGCATCGATAGTATAGTAGTATATTGGATAGAGGAGGAGATGTACATTGCCACACCTCTCCCTATTCCAACACGGTCTTGTCTAGTGAGGGCAAAACCAGGAATAGCAATAGGTGAGTCTGGAATTTTGCATTGAGCCACGACTCTGTATGTATTAGCAGATCAGGAGCAAGTGAAGCCATGAGTGGTAACAATAAGTCAGTTTTAGGAAGGAGGCTTATTATATTTAGCTGGCAGATTTTAAGACCATGAGGGAGGGCTGAGGGTGAGTGGGAAAGAGGGCCAGGGTTGGGATTTATGTCACCAGAGCCTAATAACAGAAGGGTAATGATAAGATAGCGAAACTTAGTGCTCTTGTACCAAGGATAAGCTGCTAAGGAACGTGATTTAGTAGGGTAAGAGCAAGGGGAAGAGGCATAATTTTTGAGCAGTCGAAGTATCGCACTGATGCTGGGCAATGGGAGGAGGGAGGAGCAGGGTGGGAGCATGAAATGTGATCGCATGCCTGCCTTTCTGTGAAAAGTTGTCAGTCATGTTGACATATGGATCGAAGTAAACCTGGAAATTGGTCTAACACCAAATACTAGGATGTTCCTATCACATTATTGTAGCAGTACAATAGGGTTATTTACATATAGCTGCCGTCTGTTGTCACGAGCACTCAATCATTGGGGAAACCCTAGCCGAATGCCAGGTAGCATTGTAAAACAACTTGCAGCATTACTGCAGCTAGTTTCTCAGAATACAGAGCGCACACAACAACAGTTGGCAGCTATATGTAAATAGCTTCAGTGATGGGATAATGATATTCAAATGTATAGTTCACTTAGTGGTAGCATACCGAAGAGGCAGTTTGCAAGAAGAGCGGTGCCAGACTTTATCCTTCTCTTGACACTAATGACCTCCGTACACTGGTGCAGGCCTTTGCCTCCTCCAGACTAGAATACTGTAATGGACTCTATAAAGGGTTGTGTTGTGATCAATTGCATCACTTATTGGTCCAGAATGTGGTAGTGAGGCTCCTGACTGCTGTTTGGAGGTCAGATCATATTACTCCCTTGCTCCAGGCTCTGGGTTGGCTGCCAGTTAAATTTGACTACAAGGTGCTTTTACTTGTTTATAAAGCCATGAACAAGCAGGGCCCTCAGTACTCCAGTGAGCCCCTTATCCCCTACACCCCTGCCAGGGCATTGAGGTCCTCAGGATAGGGGCTTGTGAGCAGAGGCAGTGTAAGGTACAAGTGAACTAAGCGGTAACCTCAGGTGCCAACCCAGAAGGGGCACATGCTGCACTGAAATGGAAAATATAAGTAGAGATCAGCTTGAAATGCAAAAAGTGATAACATAAAAACCAACATTTTTGTTGTTACCCTTGTAGTCATAGAATTTGTAACACTTTTTGGACGTGGGGTGTGAGATACAGGACGAAGGAAGTTGGTGGGAGCAGTGAAGTAAGCACCATTAGTAGGTCTTCTTGGGGCACAGTTAGGTCTATAACAGGTAAAGTTGGCAGGTGCCCAGTCTTTTGCAGTGGTTGCCCATCCCCTTTTAGAACTTTCTCGCCAGTGATGTTTGTCGTTCTCGTTCCCTCACTACTTTTCAGATTACGTTGAAGAAACACCTGTTCCAATGGGCTTATTCTGCAGTTCTGTAGTTTCTGCCATGCTAACGTATCGTTTTACTGGATGGATGCTTGCAGTATATTTCATTTCAGCTGTGTTTGTTGATTTAAAGTTCTTTACTGAGTGTGTACTGCAGTGTTACTGATGGTGAAAGCACCATGAACATTGGGAGGGGCTATATTAAATTATAAAATGATTCAGAAACCTAATTGGCTAAGGAGCTTTGAATGCAGTGATGATATCCCAGCACAACGGCACTGAAATAGATTGAAATAGATCCATGACCTCACTGGCTTGTTTACATTAAGCAGGCACAGTTGCATCAGTATACCTCAATTCATTTATATTTAACAAAAAATAAAATAAATAAATGCAGTATCTTCCATCTGCTGGCCAGACGGCAAAATTACAGTGACTCATAAGCAAGGCCACTGATTTACAGTGATTAAAGTAATGACATTCTGTTTTCATGACTTGAAATTCTGGAAACTGTAGCGGTGATTGTACGTTTGATTTCTAGATTTTACCAGCATTCTACTCTCATTCTTTTAGTATGCTTTTTTTTTGTGTGTGTTATTTTTATATATATTTTTTCATTAAAAAAGTATGCAGTACATACTTAGAAAAAAAAGAAGGCTTAATATACAGAGCACTAAATGAAGCTAATTGAAAATAGTACAGGAAGCAATTATAGGAGAAATACAAGTTCTGTAGATTTACTGAGCTGGTATAAAATCCCAAATTTTGTGAAATTCTTTATTTTTTACTAGTGTGCAGGTGGTCTAAATTCTGGATTTTTACTGGGTTTTCTGGTAAAAACTGAAGACCAGTGGCCTTTCTCATAGGACTACTTTTTTCCTTTTCCCATTATTGTATTTTCTTCTCATTTTTACTTCTTTAAATAAAAAAAAAACCACTTCTTTACTAATCCTAATGGATGTATTTCATAATTGCAGTAAGGCACTCCAGGGTGAGCTTTTTGCTGGGATAATGGTACTTTGGCCTAATGCTTCTGCCCACCCAGGGCATGTTGTTTATTCTAAAGAGTATTATTTAATAGGTCAGAGTTCAAAGGCTCTGATCTCAAAATACTTGGCAGCAGCTTACAGGTCTACCAGATAGGAAATGGCTAACAGAAAACAATTAGTTGCCAGTTCTTAGAGAATCATTACACAGTGTGGAGATTGCCTCTGTTACAAGTTTCCCCACTTTCTGATATGTGTAGGCAAAACCAAGTTTTGTAATTGGGAAGTGTATTAAAAAATAATTACAGTCCTAAAAAATTATCTTCAATGAAAAATGCTTTAACCTCATTTAGAAACTGAACCCCTCTCCTCCAATTCCTTCTATTTAAGTTCTATAAGCTGGGCTACTACTAGTGCTAGGACATCCAGCTAGTTGGCTTGATCTATGAAGCCTCTGGCTACTTGTTTTAGTTACATATCTATAGCTATTGGCGGGCAGTATAGCGCAGTGGTTTAAGGCTCTGAGCTGCAAACCTGGAGACCTGGGTTTGAATCCCACAGCCCCCACTTGCATAATATGTGTCCCTGAGCAAGTTACTTAACTTCATTGTGCTCCCAGGTTGCACCTGTAAAAAAGCTTCAACTTAGTGTGTCTCTCCTAGTAAAAAACAAACAAACAAAAAAAATCTATATCTAGTGGGCCTCAGATAGTGCATCTGAGAATATGACTGTCCTCCGACGGATAGTGCTGGTATCTGTCTCCAGATCCAGTATTATCCAATCAAGGTTTGACTTTGCATCTGAGATCAGATTTCAGATCTGAGGTTGAGTCTTTGTATCCACAGGTCAGATCCATGGGGTGAACCACTGGCTCCAAGGGATCCAAGTACAGTATTCTAATTGGATCAATGGATGGGATCTGACGTTGTTGGGTCCATTGTCGAATGTCATCACAATACGATGACATATGAAATCCAACATTTTGTTCGCTATCTGATGGTATCTCAACTTGGTTGGATACCAACTGAGTGCCACGAGTTATATAGGCACAGTTGGGATATTTCTAGAAAAGTCTCTCTACGCACATTCTCAGGGTGTGAGAACTGCAAACTGAAGGTGCGCACATCTGGTGCCCTAAGAATGCAAGTGGAGACACACTTTTTTTTTTTTTTTAAGTAAAAATTTGGTAACCCAGTTCACTCCATGAGCATTAAATGCTCAGTTTCATGGATGACCAGAACATAAAACAAGTAGATAACCATATACCGTCGGCACAGCAGTGCAATTACAGCGAACCCCCACAGCGACACCCCAACGGTGATGAACTGTGCGGCAACAGGGATTGCTCTGCGATGGGCATTGCGGCTGTTGTCAATATACGTAAAGTACAGATTAGATTAGATTAGATTAGATTAGTTACACTTATATAACAATTTTCCAAGCAATATTTTTAGCCTTATTTTTAAAGGACAAGTATGAATTGTAAGAATGACCACACAGTATTTTCCATTCCGAAATCACATTGTAAATAACTAACCTTTGAGTAGATGTTGTTTTGAACAAGGGACATGTGAGAATAGTAGTAGTTTGTGAAATGAGTAGAATTCTGTTGGGTATCTTGCGCTTTCAATGAAAACAAAACAGGATCCTTTCAAAAATGTCAAAAAGAACTTAATCTAAAACAGGTACAGCACCCCTCAACAGAAAACCAATCTAAAGATGCATAGAGTTGATATCTAACCCTAGAAAGTAATGTCACCAGTGCTGCAGAATAAATTGGTAATACAGGATCAATAGCAGACAAAACCAAAGACTGAACCAAAACTTTTGTAGGAACAAAAGATAAACAAACAATCCTAAATCCGATACAGTATGACAAAATGTATATTAACAACCTTTGTAAAAAAAATCAGTATGAGAGTTATACAATAAATGATCTAAATAAAAACCTAAATGCTTAAAACAATCAACCTTTTCAATAACATTTCCATCTTCCTCTTTAATTTCAGGAGTACTAACAAATTAATTTCTGTCTCCAAAAAACCCTCTTAAAAGACAATCTGACTATCCCAATTATAAACACTATAAATAAACTGTGTTTCATATACATATAATAAATTTAAAATGTAAAACAAAAAAAAATACCAGTTTTCAAAAGTAAGTGTATAGGGAGATGTCAATTTTGGGGACTTTGGTTTTGATAGTTCTTACTTGGTTTGGGTCATGTTGGCAACTTGACTTATCAGTGACCTGCTCTTCACGTCTCGTTGAGTTTCCAGATCAGTTTTGACAGCCACATGTATGGATATAGCGGGAGTTGGAGGGACTTCTTCAGGGTTGTATAAAGGAGCTGGGGCAATCACGGTGTGGCTTCTACTTGAATGTTATCTCCCACCTCCCAACCCATATGCACTCAGCTCTGAGCTCATTGCTTTGTTGTTGTTTTTTTAACTCACACCTCCCAGTTACCTCACTCCCTGGTTTGATCTTAAAGTAGCAGTATTAGATTAAAAAATTGGATCTTTTGCAACAGTTTGTTTACTGTGCTCTGTTAAGCACTTATCTGATAATCCTTCTTGTTTTCGCTGTACTCTCATCCCGTAATTTCCTCCGTTTTTCTTTGTTTTTGTTTACACATTTCTTCCACCCGCCGTGTTGAATTGGAACCCTATGTTGCCAACTGCGCATGTGCATGACTCACTGCACTACACAGAAACAGCAGGAACATGCAGCACAGGGTCCCACGAAAGTAAATAAAAGACATGATGCGACGTTAGAGGGGCGCTCAGCTGCAAATTAGAGAGCAGCCATATTTACTGTTGTTCCACAACAATGGAAATAAATTTTAAATATCTAAAAAAAAACTAAAGATTGCTAGAAAAAAATATTTACAGATATGGAAACCAGAACTATGGCTGCATGTTTCCAGTCAAAAAGCAGAATTTTGATAATCACTTCCTGATTATCTGGTACTGCTGCTTTAAGTCTCCTCCTAGTGTTATGCCCCGATGAGGTTATTTCACAATGCCTATCCAAGCTCAGTTGTAATGTACTATATAAACACCTTGTAGTACTGTTTTACCCAGCATTGATTATTAGTTTGAATATCTGTAATGTGTTGTACCTTGCTCCTTTTTGATGTACTGCATTGCTTGCACTGACTATTGGTTATGTATATCTTTTAACGTACTATTCATTTTTCCTCCTTATTGTGCCATGTCCCCGTCCAACCCCCCACCCCGGATGCATCTGAAACAAGCTGTTATCAGCTCAGTATGTCATTCCTGATAAAACATTTGAAATAAATATATAAATGTGGAACGCTCCACTTTTGTAGAGGCACTCTGGTGGTTCTAAGTCTAGGTCCTTGCGCATAACCAATCCTCAACATTGATTGGTTGAGTCAGTGCTGAGGATTTCTAATTCATTCATATGGCATCATTGTGCAGCTGTGGGTAGTTTACATGGAAGAAGGTTGGTGGGGGCATGAGCCTGCCACAAGGAAAGCGGAAATGAGTGAACAAGTAATAAGGTGACCAAACGAAACCGTTCCTGCAATTCCACAACTTGAAATTGCAACATAAGCCCTATGAATTGTCAAAATTTGCATTTCTAGTTCTCTGAGCTATGTCAGCAATAACGCAAGACAGAGTCTGTGGTGTTGGGCTAAACCCACATGCCCAGGAGCATAGTGAGGCATGACGCCACAGGCAGAGGGCCTTACAGCCACTGAAAGTGTGTGTATAGTCCAATATTGCCCACCCTGGAGTGTCGTATTGCACTTAGAAAATAGGGCAAAACAGAGCTTCATTTTGTTTTTATTTTTTTAATGTTAAAAAAATAATTACTTGGTTTAGTTAAAACAGTTCTTCTGCTGCTCTTCCGTGGCGAGCATGAAGGACGGCTGTGAGCATGTGCACATTTTGTGTGCACTGCTGCACCAATTTTAATCCATTTTCTGCCCCACAAATCTCATTCAGTTCTAGGTGGTTTACTTACACTCTCACCCCCCTTCCCCATTACAGTCTTTCACCAAACTAGGAGGTTAAGTCACTCTATCTGGCTCACAGAGCAGACGAAAAATGATGACTGATTCAGAATTTAAGATTCTGAATCAGTACCGATGGATTTGCAATGTAGAAAGACAGGTTGGCATCAGGACTTTTTCTCAGCAGGTCAGTGTTGGCATATAAATGACATTCAATCACCTTCAAGGATTTTCTAACTCCATTATTTAAATAAACATCTTCCATCCTTCTAGTACTAAATGAGCAATCTTTTTAACAGAAACCTTTAAAAGTCCCATTGCAAATTAATGATGGGGTTTTCTATACTCAGCAACCAAAGTTACTCCCTCCGTGTGCTTTGTAGCACCCATTCCTCTGCATGGGCTTGTCTGTTGCAGTAAGTAATCCATCGGGATATTTCATTCCACAGTGGATGACAACTAATGGTGTTCCCCTCCTTCCTTGGGGGCAGCCTTCCGTTTGTATTAGAATAGCTGACATCTAGCAGATTGTCATATCCATTGGAATTGGTCTGGCAGTATGGCCTAGATATTAGAACAATGAACTGTGAGTGAGCTTGGTATATCCAGTAGATGTGTGTTTGATTCCCACAACCTCCAGTTGCATACTGTGTGTCCCTGAGCAAGACACTTAACCTCCCAATGCTCCCTGGACACACCTGATAATAAGCTTTGGCTCAGTTAGCCCTTCTTGGCTAAAAATTGTAAAGTAAAAAGTGAAAAAATTATCTGTTTGTGTATGAATTATAGTTGGCAGAGCTGGGATTAGATACCAGCTTTTGGAGACACTTGGACAGAGTGAAGTCACTCACTCCTTCAAGCATGCAAGCTGCAGTATGTTTTCTAGTAGCTCAACTGGTGTACTTATTGAAAGGTTGTCTCCTCCACTGTAAACCCACAGTGCTAATTAAACAACAGGTTTCCTGGCTCAGTACAAAATCTACAAGCACTTGACTGGAGGGTAGATTCCAGATTCTTCCGATTCATAATCTTAAGAGTTTGAAAAACAACATTCTTCCATGTTACACATTTGTACGGAATCCTGATAATCTAATTAAAAAGAATATTTTCAGTGCAAAAGAAAAGCTTCCTACTCTGCCCTGTAACTGCACATTACACAAATGTTGAAAAAGTACCCTTAGGCTAAAATACAAAAGTTCCCACTCCGCCCCCACAAAAAGAAATCTGTTTCTGTACACAAAACATTTAGTCTTTATTAAATAAAAAGAAAGAGTTTTTCTGAAGGATTTGTAAATAGAGAATGCCTGGAGGGCACAAGCAGCCCCTGATTTTTGAGGCTTCACCCCTTTCTAGATCAGCCAATTGTTAAATCCAAGAGGTCCTCTCCATTAACACGGACCCACCTTTACAATTACGACTGCATTTAAGTACTATTTGTGAAGAGCATTTTTTCTGCAATTTGCCTAGAAGTGGAAATAAATTGTCTCCCCACATTATTTTTCAGACTATGACTCATAATTTGTGTGCCTTGCTATTATTAAGGAAGCACCAGCAGACCATACAATGATGGCTATTTCTAACCTGTTTAACACTGTGAAATGGATGTGTACTGTTAATTAATATACATGTTGAATTGTAATTATGTCATCCTAAGGGACCTTCAAACAGGCTCTAATTAAAATTGGATTCAATCTTGTGTCATCCAAAGCAGTCCTGAGGTATTGTTTATCTAACACTCTCTCTCGCTCTCATTTTGAGTGCTGAATTACAGAATATTAAATATAGTCTATGAAAGGGCAGAGAGTCTTTGACAGTGAGGTTAACAGAAGTGCACTCTGATTAGGGATATGCTCAGGATCAAACCCTGGGTTCGGCATTCGAATGGGAACACCACCCTAGGGTTACCACCTGTCCTGATTTTCGCAGGACAGTCCTGATTTGGGCAGCTGTGTCCTGCAAAAAAACATGAATAATACTAAATGTCCTGATTTTTATAGTAGAAAAAATATTTTCTAATTTTCCACTAAATGTTCTAGAAAGCTACAATACCATAACTAAAATACCTTACAATGATAAGAAACCATAGAAGCAACTAAGAAGCTACAATTCTTAGCCTTAATTCTGGTTATATAGAGGAAACAAGTCTGTTGCATTGGTCGAGGTTACGTACTGTCCTGCGAAAAAACATGTTTCAGTAAGAAATGTCCCAGTTTAGGCTTCTTAAAAGGTGGTAACTCTACACCACCCCAGTCCATCAAGGTAAGGCCACACCTGGGCCAGATTTTAAAATTATCCACACATGCAATTTGGTATCTTTACTTATTTTGGCAGGGACATCACCAGAATTTATAACTGTAAATTCTAGAGATGTCTCAAAATTTTAGTTGGGTAGGTGTTTCGTTTTGTTTTTTGTTTAGAAGGAGGGCAAAAATTTGCCAGCACAACCAAACTGCATGTGCAAATGTTTTAAAAATTGGGCCCATAATACCTATCTGCCCTTCATTGGCCTCACTTAAAGGAAGGGCCCCGATTCTAAAACGGGACCAGATTTTGCCAAGTTCTGCCCTCAGACTACCTAGCTGCTAAGATGAGTGGCTCAGACAGATTTCCATTTTCTGTAAACTGAGCCTGAAACAGGGCTCAGGATTCCTGTACCAGTGCCTGTTGTGTTTATGTGTGCATTCCACAGCTCCCAGGGAGGTATGCTGCAGGACCGGGTGACGCATAGTTATCCCTGAGTCCTTCTGACTTCAGTGGGACCTGGAGATAACCCTACATTATCTTGTCCTGCAACACACCCTCCTGGGAGCTGCAGAATGTATGCATAAATACAAAAAGAATGGCTTGTTGCTATGCTAATCCAGAGTCCAGTTTTGGGCTCAGTTTACAGAAAGCACTTAGTAACATAGTAGTTTAAGGTCTGAAGGGACTTTAGGTCCATCATGTCTGCTCTCTCCGCACTGAAACTTCATAAGCAGGAATTGTGTGTACAGATATGTGGGTTCCATAAATACAGTGCACCAAAAGAGCTAGGATGAGGTTTCAGTTTCACTTTGCAGAGTTTGGGGTAGATCTGATCCTGCCTGTGTAAATCAAATCATAATTTAGAATTTCTGCTTTTCCAAATCCTTGGATTGGGCCAGCTGAGATGCCATTCTTCATTTTACATGGGGTTGTCCTCTACCCAATTTTTACAGTTGAGAGGTCAAAAGCACAGGATAGGTGGTCAAAAACCTAACCTCAGGGTAACAGAAATCCATAGTGTCAGATTGCATTTTTCATAAGCGTGAGCTTGTGCTTTCCATGGGGACTGGTTGTTAGTTTTGATTCAAAGGAAATCAGTGATACATGCCAGTGGAGTAACTTTATTCACGATTGCTGTTGCATGAGGTCAGTTCATTTAGGTTTATTTGTACTTCCAAATCCCAGAACTGCCTTAGGAGTTAGAACTGGAAAGCAAGCATCATAAGCATTAGCCTCACCAGGTTAAACTGAAAACAGTTAGGCTTCCTCTGCACTGAGCAGCCCCAGTCAAATTTTGGGCTGAAGGGATCTTGGGTTAAGGTCACTTCTGAAGGATGGCATCTCAGCACTGCAGCATCCCTTATACTGCACTTCCGTGTCAGTTATGGGTATCTTCCCAAGTACCTGGTATCAGTCTAAAGCCCACAATCTTCTAGTCTTCCAGCCCGAGAGGTGAATGTGCTAAATATACTGAGCCACTGACACTGATGTTTATGTTTAGAGCTGAGAAATGTTTGGCATTGTGTAAATGCTGGCAGTCATAAGAGCAGTACACTCCTGAAAGGGAAGAAAAAGAGGAGTTTCTTGCTCTGTGTTATCAGTAATTTGGTCGATACCAGTTCCATGAGTGCAGTATGGACAGCTTGCTGCCTTTGGTTCCTCTCGACTTAATATGATTCAGAGCCCAGTGCCACAGTTAGTGCATGGAGCGTTCTAACATTGGCTGAGACCATAGGTTTACTGGGTTCTTCGGATGTTGCCATTTTGAATCACCAGCTCTATGTCAGACGGTCTTTACAATTAAAAATGAAAAGAAGACACGCTTAATTAGACTCAGTCTCACTGTTGCCAGTCTTGCAAGAGCTTGTAAAACAAGTGAATTTCTATAGATGTTATGAAGTTTGTCTGCAAACTAGTTAAGGTTGGCACAGTTCTAAACATAAATATTAGTGTTGATATTGGCTTAGTTGTGCACCATCACACTGTTGCTGAAAACTACAGAGTATGTATGTGTAACCCCCCTACAAATGGGGGTTCCCAAAAGACTTCTAGGAGCTTGCTTGAATGCTCCAAGCCTGAATGGTGTTTGGCATTTAAGCCATTTATCAGTGAGTGTTTTTAGAGCCTCTGGTACTGTCTCTTTAAGAGCTGTCTGCTTGCAGACATAATTAGTTTGTATGGGGACTGTGTGCTTCTCTGAGTACCACTCGAGCTGCTGCATTCACTTCATTTTTGCAGTCACTAGAGTGCAAAGGAACCTATCTGAAAGATGTAACTGTTTGCCAGAAATTATTTAGAGTAATAATGAAATTACAGTTTGTCTAACCTGCTTTTGCAGTCAGAACTGTGTCTGCTAGTTCCCCATTCTAGTTTTGAACTGCTGAACTGGACCAATCAGTGTGGGGTAAGCTAGCTCTAAAATGGTGCCTTGGACGAATCAGAACTTGGACTCATAATCTGAGCCAGCCACAAGAGGATTGTATGGGCAGTGACTCTGGAGATGTAGTTTAGACTTCAGTGCCTTTTTGGACCAACAGCAGCAGTCTATTGTGAGTGACAGCCAATCCAGTCAAGAACTGGGAGGAACTCAAAGGAAATGCCCGTTTTGTCGGTTGGAGTTCAGTTGAGCTTTGGCAGTGAAGAAGGAAGGAGCCCTGTGTTTTCAGTGTGCAGTTTTAGTCAAAAACGTGTGTAAGGCCCAGAGTTCCGGTCTGCAGCTTGTGTAACAGCTTGTTAGGACTGAATCCTCCTGTGAAAAGAATCAAAGGATCTCTGAAGAGTAGAAACCAGGCTCACCCTGTAGAAGACTGGAGAAATTGTTGAATTACATCGGTCTGTCAGAACTGAATCTGCTGTGTGTTCTCCCGGTATTGTGCAGCATTGCGATCGGGATACAGATGCAGCCTGCCTGGTGTAGTGCTTTCTTGTATATGGATGTGGAAGAGGTTTGTGTACCTCAAGTGAGCCCTGCTGACATTGAAGGACCCTATCTTATTTGGAGGTCGTGAGTACTAATTCAGGGTCGCTCCCTGTTGAATTGCCACATTAAATCCAAATGGAATTACTGTACTGTGACTGTTTAATTCTCCTTTTCTGTGTGAAAGGGCCCCTACCAGCTGCCACGGTTTGGACTAGCCACTAGGGCTTGGGTACCCAGGGACAGTAACTGATAGGGATAGGCCTTGCACAGAGCCACAGGTAGATTATTAGAGTGATAAGCTAATTAACCTGATTTCCCCGTCCTTGTTATATCCCCCTAAATAAATCAGAGCTGCTTTGTTTCAGCAAAGTTATACTGCCTGAGGTATTTGTCTATGTTAAAGTACTGTACTGTGATTGTTGCACTGTATCTCATTTCACAGGAGGTCCCAGTGCCGGAACCAGACCTGGGGTAAGTGTATACTGTGAAGGTAATTCTGATATATTGTGTGGGCCACTAGTGGGAAGAAAGGGGTTGCAGTGTCCCAGAGGGCTGTGACCAAGTTAGTTTAACTATTGCAAACCCTGACCTCTGGGTGGAGGCACCGCCATTGGATCCAGGCCCTCAACCTGTTGGTGGCAAATCAGGCAGGGTAGTAGCCCCTGGGATAGCGCCATCTAGGGGTTACATCTTGGAGGCTCACCGCTGGGATTGTGTGTCCTCTAGTGGCCATATTCACGAACCACTGTTAAGAAAAATGGGTACCCCGACAGAAGTGGCTGTGCACCGGCTGGTGGAGTGGTGTACTGGGGAGAGATCGACCCCAAAATGCTATGCTTATCCTGGACATCCCCTGGGTATCACGGACACTGTGCAGGAGTACTTTCCAAGGTGGAAGGTTTGAAAACCCTGTGGTGGTGGGTCGGCATGCTAATCTGCTCACCCACACTTTCCTGGCCCTAGTAGAGTTTAAGGATCCCATAGATAGCTCCAAAGTGCCACAGACCATTACCCCAGAGGGAGCCTCACTGCTTGGAGATGATAACTAAGGACAGTAAAGACCGGGGAATCAGCCCCACCACTATCTGAAACTTTGAGGAGAAATTTGCTGAATGGGTTGCTGGGAGAGGGAAAACTGGGAGGACTTGAAGAAACTATTCTTGCCACCTGGGGTGTTCTCCCCAACACCCTCTCCTGCTCCAGTGCCCGTAATGGTGGCTGAACCAATGCAGACTCCTATTTCTGCACCTGCCATTAGTCCGACTCTTACAGGTTGAGGATCTTCTGGCACCTCCCACCCCCAAGGGGAGGATGACTGGGAGACCTGGATAACTATGTTGCCCCCAAGTGCTAGAATGGCAATGCTCGGAAGGCGCAAGCAAAGAGGGTTAGTGAGAGCCTCCGAGGTCCCGCCCTGGCTACCATCCGTGTAAACGGGCCAGTAACCCTGAAGCGACTGCACAGGCCTATCTTGAGGCCTTGGAGAATGTGTTGGGAGCCCAGATTCTGATGAGGACCTATGGTGGAGAGTAAGAAATGCACAACAGTACCAAGGGGAGTTGTTGTCTGTGTATGTCTCTCGGCTGGAAAAATTGTTGCAAGAATGCCTCAGAAAGGGTAGTTTGCCAGCGATTGAACTGGACCAACCAGACTGGACAGAATCCTTAAGTCTGCCCCTCTCAGAACTGCTGTTGCTTCCAGTTACGCCTGGCAAACCGACTGAATCCCACCCTCCTATGATGAGTTAATGAGAGAAATTGAGGAGTTGAGAAAAGCGACTTCGGGAGGTACCTGCACCAACAGCTGTGGCTACTACTCGAGTGACTGAGGGTGACCCATCAAGTGAAGTTCAGGGGCAGAGGTTGACAGTCAATGAGTGCTCTGACAAGGAAAAAGATATGCCACAATGGGGCGTAACTGTTGAGAGAGATCCGAATTCAAAAACAGTCCCTTTATGAAGGCCACGCCTGCAAGCACGCCCTGACCTATATCCGACTGCATCTGCTAGTGGGGTGGGGTACCCACCCGTATTCTCCTGCTGATAATAGCTCCAAACCAATTCCTTGACCATGGAAGTGGAGAAACTGACGAGATGTCTCCAAATGCTTATCAGCCAAGAGACAGAGATGGCACCCAGGTTTCCAGTTAGTAATACCTCCGCCCTGGCTCCCAGTGTGGCTCCCGGCCAGCTCAAACTCCAGAAAGTATGTTTTGCTATAATTGTGGGAAAGATGGGCACATGAAAAGGGGAATGCCAGTCCCCAAAAGACACTGACAAAGTTGCATATAGGCTACAAGGAGAGCTCGGAGAAGAAATCAGTGGTTAAGAGGTCACGACATGATCCCAGTGAGGGCACCAAAATGCTAATTCACGTCCTTTGTGGCAAGGTCAGTTGCCTCAGGCCCCCACCACCTCCAGACTGGTCCAGAATAGTGGGTCCTCCATGGAGACCACTGTAAAGGTGAATGGAGTGTCTACAAGAGCTGTATTAGACAGTGGGTCCCAAGTGACAATTATGTTCCAGGATTGGTATCAGAAGCATTTGTCAGACGACCCTTACAACCATTAGAAGGACTGCATGTATGGGGTTAAGGAGAAGGCCTACCCCTATTCGGTATATCCGAATTTGGCTGTCTTTCCCTACCTCCGTGGCTGGAGTGGCCGAACAAGTAGAGACCCTAGCCTTAGTGTGTCCCCCACTGGGCTGTATGATGGTGTCCTTGTTGATTGGAACAAATGCTCATATGTTCGGAAGGCTGGCACAGTTGTGTTATGAAAACAGGGTCAAAGACTAGTAGAGCTTTAAGAGTTCCGCTTTAATTAAGAAGGCCTATGAGGCACAGAGAGATGCTGAAAAACAGAACCAGAGGAACCGAGTCGGAATTGTATGGAAGAAGGATCCTGAGTCTCTGATCCTGGCGCCAATGCCCAGTGTACCTTACAGGGAGAGGTCCGTATCAGAAAGGATGTTAAGAATAAAATATTAATGTTGGATGCACCAGGCGATGGGAAATTGCCAGAGGGACTGCTGGTCAAGCCTTAGTATTTTGCCCGCTAGAGCCCATGCTTATGCCAGAAGGGTAATGGTCCAAGTTCATAATGTCTGGAAAGACATTCGAGTAAACAGAGGTTGCATCCTGGCTAATGTGCATTGTGCAGACACTGCAGTGCTACCCAGCAGCAAGAGTTCAAGGAAGAATGACAGAGTAACGCCTGACTTGTTTGATTTTGCGACTCCCGCTGCCAGCTGAATGGAAAGTGAGGATCAGTGAGAAGCTTGCCCAGAGAGACCAGGTGTTTTCTTTAAAGGAATGGGATGTGATGCGTGCAAGGAGCTGAGCACAATATCCGGCTGCATAGCCGAAGACCATTTATTTGAGAGGTCTCGCGCCTGGCACCTGCTGACATAGATGATGTGAGGCGGCATCTGCAAGAGATGTTAGCTGCTGGTGTAATACAAGAACTAGAAGCCCTTATGCTTCCCATTGTGGTAGTGGGAGGAAAAGAATGGAACAGTAAGGATGTGTGTGATTATCGCACCTTAAACCGCGGACTATCCCTGATCAGTACACAATGCCCGCATTCAGGATGCTTTGGACTGCCTAAACGGGAGCAAGTGGTTCTCTGTGCTGGATCTCCGCAGTGGGTACTACCAGATCCCTGATGGCCCCAGAGGACCGTGAGAAGACTGCCTTTATCTGTCCGCTACTTCTATGAATTCATGAGGATGCCTTGGCGATTTTGTGTGCCCCAGCCACTTTTCAACGATTGATGGAGCGTGCAGTGGGGGACATGAACTTACTAGAGTGCCTGGTATACCTAGATGATGTTATTGTGTTTGGCAGCTCACTGGAGGAACATGAGAGCAGATTATTTAAGGTATTGGACCCGACTGGAGGACTTTGGCCTTAAACTGTCCATTGATAAGTGTCAATTCTTTCAAACATCAGTAAAGTATGTGGGACACATAGTATCCACCGAGGGAATAGAGACCGACCCAAGTAAAGTTGAGGCCTTGACCACCTGGCCACAGCCCAAAAATCTAAAAAAAAACTGCAAAGATTCCTGGGATTCTGTGGTTATTATCAGCGCTTCATCAAGGACTATTCAAGAGTGATCCGCCCTTTACTTAACCTTACTCAAGGGTATCCCCCAACCCACAAAAATACTAAAAGTCAGCGTCCCTCAAGACTGAAAGAGTGTATTTTCATCCGAGTGAAGTATTTGGGGCTCGCTGGACTCCTGATTGTGAGACTGCTTTTCATGAGATCATATATCAACTTACCCATGCTCCAGTGCTGGCCTATGCCGATCCAAGAAACCTTATGTCCTGCACACTGATGCTAGCTTGCAAGGGTTGGGGGCTGTGTTGTACCAAGAGCACGAATGGCCTGAGACCAGTGGCCTTTGCCAGTAGAAGCCTGACCCCATCCGAAAAGAACTATCCTGTACATAAGTTAGAGTTCTAGCTTTGAAGTGGGCTATTGTTGACCAATTCCATGAGTACTTGTATGGGGCTAAAATACTAGTAAAAACTGACAATAATCCTTTGACCTATGTGCAGACCTCAGCTAGTTGGATGCCACTGGCCATAGGTGGCTTTCTGCATTATCTACATATGACTATGCTCTCAATACCGGCAGGTCTGAACCACATAGATGCTGATGCTCTCCCGAGGCCTGTTCCCCAGAATGATTGGGTCCGATTGGCAGAACCTGACATTCGGGCACTCTGCCGGAAGTTTGACAGGGAGGAACAATGTCCACGGACGCAGTGGACTGCATGGTGATTGCTTGGGAGCCTCTGAGAATTGCATACCTGCTGCTTATTGCCACTTTTCTGCAATAGACATTGGTGCACTGCCCAGCTGGACAATGACAGTATTCGCGGCTCAACTCGCATCCCATGGATCAAAGCAGCTTAGAAGCCTCTATGCAGGAAAAGATGTGTCCAAATTACGCCCACTGATTTGAGAACTGCACTGTTATACAAAGAAGGTCCTAAGTTGAAACTGATCAATAAACTGTTATACAGAGAAACAGTAGACAGAGGGGACAAGTAGACAACAACAACTAGTGCTGCCCACTGCCTTCGAGACTCAGTACTGAGGTCCTTGCACAACCACATGGGGCACCTTGGTATAGACAGAACACTTGACTTGGTGAGATCCAGATTCTATTGGCCTAAGATGGGGGCTGATGTGGCGCAACACATTCGAATCTTGTAGTCGCTGCTACAGAGGAAAGCTTTTGCCCAGAGGGCTGCCCCTTGTTAACATCACCACCAGTGCACCCATGGAGCTGGTCTGTATGATTTTCTGAGTTTGAGTCAGATCAAAGAAATATCAGTAATGTGCTGGTGGTCACTGACCATTTCACGAGATATGCCCAAGCTTTCCCCACCAAAGACCAGAAAGCATCCACTGTGGCCAAAGTACTTGTAGAAAACTTTTTGTTCACTATGGGCTCCATAAAGAATCCATTCTTGGATCAAGGGAGAGACTTTGAGAGTCGCCTGATCAAAGAGATGCTTTCTCTGTGGGAGTGCGAAGTCCAGAACCACCTCACTACCCCCAGGGGACCCACAGCCTGAACGTTTCAACCGCACTTTGCTAGATATTAGGCACCTGCACCCAAAGGACAAGCCTAGATGGAGCCAACAAATTAGCACTCTGGTACATGCTTATAATTGCACCAAAAGTGATGCCACTGGATTCTCCCCTACCGCCTGATGTTTGGAAGAGAAGCTCGACTACCAGTAGATGTGTGTTTTGGGGTCTCTCCTGATGGGGTTCAAGCTGACAACTATTTACAGTATGTGCAAAAGTTAAAGGCCCAGCTAACTCATGCGTACTCAACTGGCTCAAACCATGGCTAAAAGAAATCTGGCCAACAAAGAAAGGTATGAAAAAGGTGAAAGCACAGGAACTCAGGAGGGAGATGGGTATTGCTAAGAAATCTGGGACTGCATGGCAAGCACAAGATTGCTGACAGATGGCACCATCTCCCTCACATTGTAGTGGGCAAACTAGATGATCTGCCAGTGTACAAAGTAAGGCCTGAGAATAATCCAAAAGATGTAAAACAATGCATAGAAATCATTTACTGCCCATTGGACAAATCTTAATTGAGTCTGAGCCCTAGAAGATGCCCCCTCTGGACCAGTGACTAGAGCTGCTGCTAAGAAAAGATCAAGAAAGTCTGCACCTACAGAAGCAAAGTTAAAGTGTTCCCTCCACAAGTCCCAGTTGAGCATGACTGTCAGTCCATATCGGAAGAAAGTGAGAGTACTTTGAATACTATCCTTCTTACGAACTGAGTCAATTGTTCGGGCAATCCCTAGTCAATACTGGAGACAAAGCTGGGCCTTCTGGACTGTCTAAGCCCCCAGCTTCATCCCTGGAGCCAATGCTCCCAGAAAGTGAAGTGCAAGCATCAGATCAGATGAAATGGAATCATTGTGCATGGTTGAACTGTTTGAGCTTTCAGTGGAGAAAATGATAGATTGGGGCAGACTGGTGATACACTGAACAAGAAGAGTATTTGAGTGCTCTGACAGTCCACTGCCAGTGTCCAAAGCTCTCCATGCGAGCCAAATGTTGTGGACTCAGAAACTGTAACTCCTGGAGCTGAAAGTGCCCAGTTCTAGCCTCTACCCCATGGAGACTCCCTGACAAGTGAGGACAATGCTGAAAATGAGGCTCAGAGTGCAGAGACTATAACAGTTCCCCTAGAAAGACTGGTCGAGCTGTAAAGCCTGTGGTGCACCTCAGTTATGATTCACTTGGAGGCCTGTGGACTTGCTCTCAATGTTGTCCATAAAGGAGTATATGTGTCCCAGGCTCATTGCCCAAACTGAGCATCAGTGCTAACTCCAAGTTACTTGTGTGTTGCCTCTAAGTATGGTGCCTTGCCCCATCCAGCCCCAAGGTAACTGATAGGAAGGTCCCCTCTTCAGGTTTCATGTACAAGAGGTAATAACTTGAGTTATGGTACAATGTGTATGTAATACTGTGTAAAGAGGACGTACTGCAATGTTTCAGAAATGTGTTCTTGGTAAAATCATATATTGACTGATGATTACATGTAGAGTCTAATGCAAATGTATATGGTTGCAGTTGAAACTTATAGTACTTGCTTGATGCGGACGTCAAGCTTTCCCAGGCCAGGAAGGGTGTAACCCCCCTACAAATGGGGGTTCCCAAAAGACTTCTAGGAGCTTGCTTGAATGCTCCAAGCCTGAATGGTGTTTGGCATTTAAGCCATTTATCAGTGAGTGTTTTTAGAGCCTCTGGTACTGTCTCTTTAAGAGCTGTCTGCTTGCAGACATAATTAGTTTGTATGGGGACTGTGTGCTTCTCTGCTTGAGTACCACTGAGCTGCTGCCAATTCACTTCATTTTGCAGTCACTAGGAGTGCAAAGGAACCTATCTGAAAGATGTAACTGTTTGCCAGAAATTATTTAGAGTAATAATGAAATTACAGTTTGTCTAACCTGCTTTCTTTGCAGTCAGAACTGTGTCTGCTAGTTCCCCATTCTAGTTTTGAACTGCTGAACTGGACCAATCAGTGTGGGGTAAGCTAGCTCTAAAATGGTGCCTTGACTGAACAGAACTTGACTCATAATCTGAGCCAGCCACAAGAGGATTGTATGGGCAGTGACTTGGGAGATGTAGTTTAGACTTCAGTGCCTTTTGGACCAACAGCAGCAGTCTATTGTGAGTGACAGCCAATCCAGTCAAGAACTGGAGGAACTCAAAGGAAATGCCGGTTTTTCGGTTGGAGTTCAGTTGAGCTTTGGCAGTGAAGAAGGAAGGAGCCCTGTGCTTTTCAGTGTGCAGTTTTAGTCAAAACGTGTGTAAGGCCCAGAGTTCCGGTCTGCAGCTTGTGTAACAGCTTGTTAGACTGAATCGCCCTGTGAAAAGAATCAAAGGATCTCTGAAGTAGAAACCAGGCTCACCCTGTAGAAGACTGGAGAAATTGTTGAATTACACTCGGTCTGTCAGGAACTGAATCTGCTGTGTGTTCTCGGGTATTGTGCAGTAATTGCGATCGGGATACAGATGCAGCCTGCCTGGTGTAGTGCTTTCTTGTATATGGATGTGTAAGAGGTTTGTGTACCTCAAGTGAGCCCTGCTGACATTGAAGGACCCTATCTTATTTGGAGGTCGTGAGTACTAATTCAGGGTCGCCTCCTGTTGAATTGCCACATTAAATCCAAATGGAATTACTGTACTGCTGACTGTTTAATTCTCCTTTTCTCTGTGGTGAAAGGGCCCTACCAGCTGCCACGGTTTGGACTAGCCACTAGGGCTTGGGTACCCAGGGACAGTAACTGATAGGGATAGGCTGTGCACAGAGCCATAGGTAGATTATTAGAGTGATAAGCTAATTAACCTGATTTCCCCTGTCCTGTTATATCCCCTAAATAAATCAGAGCTGCTTTGTTTCAGCAAAGTTATACTGCCTGAGGTATTTGTCTATGTTAAAGTACTGTACTGTGATTGTTGCACTGTATCTCATTTCACAGGAGGTCCCAGTGCCGAACCAGACCTGGGGTAAGTGTATACTGTGAAGGTAATTCTGATATTGTGTGGGCCACTAGTGGGAAGAAAGGGGGGTTGCAGTGTCCCAGAGGGCTGTGACCAAGTTAGTTTAACTATTGCAAACCCTGACCTCTGGGTGGAGGCACCCGCCATTGGATCCAGGCCCCTCAACCTGTTAGTGGCAAATCAGGCAGGGGTAGTAGCCCCTGGGATAGCGCCATCTAGGGGTTACATATGTGTGTATGCATGGGGGGTTAATAGGATATGTGTGTGTTTGCGTGCGTGTGTGTGGGTTAATACTGTAGGATATGTGTGTGTGTGTGTGTGTGTGTGTGTGTATACGGGCAGTTTACTATAGCCATTTTGTGGTTCGAGTGAAGACACTCATCATGCGGCAGGACCCCACTTCAGGCCTTCCTGTCACAACAGTCCCTTGGTGAGGAGGGTCTGGCAATAACCTCAGGGGTGACTCCTGTATCTAGAGGTATTTTAGAGGGTACCTCACTCCAGGAGCCACCCCTGTGTATTGTACATTTCCCAGGTTGATACTTTCTCCATGCCCCTTGAGCATTGGCTTGCTGAGGACCTGTTATAAATGTCCCTGCAGGCCAACAGTCCCTACCTCAGCCCACAGCCTGTGCCCCATCGGGGGAGACCGCTTATCTCTGCCTGTGCTACGGCCCATGTGTTGCATGGATGGGAACTCCTGTTCTTCCTCCATTTCTTGCTCATGTTGGTTATCTCCTCTTCTTCATGCCTCTGGCTCTGGGGGAAACAGAACCACCTTTGTTGGTTAAAAAATAAACAATATACACTGTACTGCCCCCTCATGGCATCTAAAGGTAGGGTTTTATTCATTAAACTGTAAACCCATGACTATTTTAGTTGCATTAGCTGTTACAATTGCAGTTCTCAAACACTGTACCCTTTAGGAAATCACTTGGACACAGGACATGACACTTTAGGTTTAATGTCTTTTGCAAATCTTCAGTAATATATTTACAAGCTCGTACACATTCAGCAATAGGTAGGAACAACGAGCTTGTAGCCAACACCATGACCACAGCTCTCATTGTAAGTCCAGTCTCAGTTCAGCATTAATCAGTGTTCGGCCATAACCATTGCTCATGGACATGTCCCCGACCAGTCTGTCATGAATCTGAGTCTCAATAGCAACAGCAATTACTTTTAACATATGTACAGTTCAATCACAGTTCCGTCCAGCACATTACTTTCTGTTGCACATTCCCCATTTCCTTAAATGGGGACACTCAGGGATCGAAGTAATTACATTGTGGTGCCACTCATAGCAGTAAGTGGGGTATGAGGACGCCGGGGTTTACCCTGCCCTGCCCTGACTGACACAGAGTACCTCTGGCAGAGGGCAACTGAAGAGGAGGAGGACCCTTCTGAACAGCACACACACACTACAACTGAGGTATAACAAAAAGGTCCCTACACTAATAGGCAAATTCACAGGTAGGAGTTATTAAGTTCAAATGAGTCCATAGAATGCTGCCACACCCCAGATCCACACTATATCAGGAAAGCTGTAAAGCTGGGTGGGGGGCACTTAAAAAAACTTCTTGCACACCACTCTTCTTTTCCTCTGTAATTAATTAAGTATCATGGTGTTCCACTCTATGTTTCACCCAGTAGCAAGGGCTTCTTCAGGAGGCCGCCTTTTTAAAAACTGTTACAAACAAAATTAAGAAAATGTAATATAATATTTCTAGATAGTTCCACAAATTAATCAAAATATTTCTGTATGGGATATTCCTTGTACAAACACAATTTGCTTGTTTTTGATTGGAGTTTGTCTCCTCCTATAAATTAAACATCAATTTTGAGTTTCATATTCCATTTGTAATTCCATATAAAATCCACCACATGTTATACTACCCTTCACCACACACCACACAACTCTTTTAATCACTGAGTGGCTCCCCTCCCACTTACAGCTTTCTTAGCTATAGGCTGCCTCAATTGGTCTACCTCGAGCCTCCTACCTCCATGAGGGTCAGAGTCAGTGCCTAATGCACTCACAGCAAGAATGATTTACAAATGGACCAGACCTGTTCCTTTCCGCTGGGGTCCAGGTCCTCAGCGCCAACTGCACTGGTCTTCTACCATTCACACAGACCTCATGCTGTAGGCCATAGTCCCCCACCAGCTCAGGATTACGTCTGTTGCTTCCTAACCATTATCAGGAACACAGGACAATTTGTGTGGAAGCCCATCAGGAGCTGCTCCTTGAGGGTGATTCCCTAACAGGCATCTGCTGTCCACAGTGGTGGACCCAGGTTAGGGTTTGAGCCTTCAGAAACCTGCAACAGAAGGAGCCAGTGCCACACAGACACAGGAACCCTTCCACCATTCCTGGGTCCACAGCTTCCCTCAACTGGTCACAGTCAGAAATGAGCACCCATAGATGCCAAAGCTGGAATACTGCACAATGGTAAACCCCAAAGCAAAAAGCAGCTCCAGGGGTCTGTGTGGTACTCAGTAAAATCTCCCACACAGTATAAACTCTCCAGACACAAATATACTGGTACTCAGAAAATATATTGCAAAATATTTATTAGTACATATCAAAAAATACTCCGAGATATCAGCATCACAGTGGGATCAACAACAAGCTGTAACAGCCAGCCTGTACCAGTCTTTGTTTTGATCATGCACTATGGTACTTGGAACTCGGTTCCACCATGCTGCAGCAACAAGAATGTTGCTGACCTCCCCCACAGCGACACATGGACGCCAACATCACCAGTACCGCCAAGTCCCGACCCTGACCCAGGGGATCACACCGACACCATTCCAGTCTTCATGTGGGGGGCTGCACATGAAGACTGAACACCCCGCACCCCTGGACTTACAGACTCCAACTCCATGTGGGGGGTGCAGATGTCAGGGGAGAGTGGCCAATCTCTGGAGTCGATGACACGGTTATCGATCCAACAACCCGGTCGACACTGTGGTGTCGATGGGTTGTTGTGGCTATAACAGCATCACTGTAAAAGCATTGCTGTTACAGTGTCATACATTAGAACTCAAGAGCTGCTTTTTGCTGGGCTGGAGCCCCTATTTTTATGCTCATAGTGGGTGGGAAACATTGCCCAGGAACCCTCTCAAGCAGTGGATGATTGCAGGTGCAAGATTGTCACTTAGATGTACTGTTACTAAGTAGCAAACACATTGCAATAACAGGATAATAAGATACACTATAATTCCAGAACATTGCCCACCATGAAACCCAGGGCTAGGATTAACCTTTTAAGTGCACTTTAATCATAGAAACATAGAATTTGACGGCAGATAAGGACCGCTTGGCCCACCTAGTCTGCCCATTTCCCTACCTAACGGATAAACTGCAGAAACTAGTTAACCAACAGCCTACTTTCTCCTACCCCCCGCACTATCACGTGCACTTTGCTGTAACTTTTGCAGGCCATATATCATAGCGCTAGTTGTTATGTGTAGTATAGCTTTAAGAAATGTTAAAGACAGTACAACATTAAGAGAATGTGCATTTCCTGTAAGTGTGCCTGTGTTTGAGGCCAGTTTCCTCTTGTATATGCTGCTGAATGGAAGTAAAAGAGAAGGCCTAGATTTCAGTGTGGCATGGTTTTCTTACTACCAAGACCCTTGAATGTTTAAGATACTTATTTTTGGTCACCAAGCACAACAAACTGGTGACGACGGATGGTGGACATTTTAATAGCTCCAGCTTACTGATTTATGCCATTTTGTGACTTCTGCATTGGAGGCAAACAAGCAATTTGGAATTGCGCAATATCATGGCAACTTCAGCCAGCTTTGAAATGTTTACAGGAACGGACTGGGATACAAGGTCCTAACGGTTTGATCAGTGGTTATTACTTAATCTTACCATACAAGCTGCCAATGATGAGCAAAAGGATTGCTTATTCAAGCTGCTTTTTGTACATTCTTGGGGAGTGAAACCTTCAAACTTTTATGCAGTGTAGGTACACTGGACCAGCCGGAGAATTTGTCATATCAAGAGCTAAAGGCTAAATTGAATGCACAATACAGTTTAACAACTTTTCCAAGTGCTGAATGTTATAAATTCTACAGTTACCACCAGAAACCAGGTCAGTCATTACAATCTTATTTGGCTGAGATCAAACGCTTAGCTCTCACGTGCAGTGGTGTTGATTGGGGTGGGGGGCAAGAGACCGGGACTTTTTAGCGGTTCCATTTTTCCATTTTTTGTCTTTTTTAACGTTTCTTTATTTGCTTCTTCGTGCTGACCTGGGGTACCAAGAAGAGTTTAGTGTGGGGGAGGGGGGGGCCTCAACTCAGATGGAGTAATCAGCTGAGCAACTGCATTTTTAAAATTTTATATGTTCATTGCGCCCGAATTTCCCTGGTTCCGAGTGGCTGCAAGACTGCCATAACCATAGCAGCCTCCATCTTGCAGCCAAATGAAGAGCACTGTCTATAGCCACAGTCGCGCGCATCTGCGAGTTGATTCCTGAAGTGCTGCCTTCGAAGAGCATGTTGGGCAGGTGCTAAGGCTTATTTATGGTCTGCTGCAACTGGTGGTGTGACTGGTCGAGTCAGTCGAAGTGAGGTCGGGTCCACCCCATCGATATCCACTCAATTTTGGGAATTTCTACTATCCCCATTCATTCCCCAAGACAGTCACCATTGTCGCGTTGCCGCCTCACCAGATTCCCCGATCAGGCAAATGCAAACAAAAGTCTAACAGAGTGGCACACTGTGGGAAGGAGCAGACTGGACTGGAGAGGAGTCAGGAAAGATGATAAATCATGTTGGTGCCAGGGCCTCCCTCAGCAGCATTGGAGGACCAGCCATGACAGGACCGGGATTCGGGAAGGGACTCGGGGACTCTTGGAGAGCCAGGCAGCCCTGCTCAGCCAGAGCATAGAGAACCACCTGAACTGAAGACCAGACCAGCACTGAGCTGAAGATTCAAAAAGGTAACAAATGATTCTACAGTTGGGAGAGAAGGGGTATTGTTTCTTTTTTACTTTGTTTCTAATGTAACCCCTAGATGGCGCTATCCCAGGGGCTACTACCCCTGCCTGATTTGCCACTAACAGGTTGAGGGGCCTGGATCCGATGGCGGGTGCCTCCACCCAGAGATCAGGGTTTGCAATAGTTAAACTAACTTGGTCACAGCCCTCTGGGACACTGCAACCCCCCTTTCTTCCCACTAGTGGCCCACACAATATATCAGAATTACCTTCACAGTATACACTTACCCCCAGGACTGGTTCAGGCACTGGGATCTCCTGTAAAATAAGATACAGTGCAACAATCACAGTACAATACTTTAACATAGACAAATACCTCAGGCAGTATAACTTTGCTGAAACAAGCAGCTCTGATTTATTTAGGGGGATATAGCAAGGACAGGGGGGAATCAGGTTAACTAGCTTATCACTTTACTCATCTACCTATGGCTCTGTGCACAGGCCTATCCCTACCAGTTACTGTCCCTGGGTACCCAAGCCCTAGTGGCTAGTCCAAACCGTGGCAGCTGGTAGGGGCCCTTTCACACAGAGAAAAGAAAATTAGTTAAACAGTCAGCAGTACAGTAATTCCATTTGGATTCAATGTGGCAATTCAACAGGGAGCGACCCTGAATTAGTACTCACAACCTCCAAACAAGATAGGGTCCTTCAATGTCAGCAGGGCTACTCTGAGCTCCACGAGACCCTCACACATTTATATGGCAAACTGCAACAGGCAAAAGTCCTTTAATGGCAACAGGATTCACTTGAGCTACACAAGCCTCCTCACATTTATATGGTAAACAGTCACAGGCAAAAGTCCTTTAATGGCAGCAGGATTCACTTGAGCTACACAAGCCTCCTCACACATTTATATGGTAAAAGAAAGTACTATACCAGGCAGGCTGCTTTCTATCCCGATCGCAATTACTGCACAATACCCGGAGAACACACAGCAGATTCAGTTCCTGACAGACCGAGTGCAATTCAGCAATTTCTCCAGTCTTCTACAGGGTGAGCCTGGTTTCTACTCTTCAGATATCCTTTGATTCTCTTCTCACAGGACGGATTCAGTCCTAACAAGCAGTTACACAAGCTGCAGACCGGAACTCTGGGCCTTACACACGTTTCCCGACTAAAACTGCACACCGAAAAAAGCACAGGGCCCTTCCTCTTCACTGCCAGAGCTCAACTGAAACTCCAGCTGACAAAACCGGGCACTTCCTTTGAGTTCCTCCCAGTTCTTGGCTGGATTGGCTGTCACTCACAATAGACTGCCCTGTTGGTCCAAAAAGGCGCCGAGGTCTAAACTACATCTCCCAGAGTCACTGCCCATACAATCCTCTTGTTGCTGGCTCAGATTATGAGTCCAAGTTCTGATTCGTCCAAGGCACCATTTTAGAGCTACCTTAACCCACATTGATTGGTCCAGTTCAGCAGTTCAAAACTAGAATGGGAACTAGGCAAACACAGTTCTGACTGCAAAGAAAGCAGGTTAGACAAACTGTAATTTCATTATTACTCTAAATGATTTCTGGCAAACAGTTACATCTTTCAGTTAGGTTCCTTTCCACTCCTAGTGACTGCAAAATGGAGGAATTGGCAGCAGCTCGAGTGGTACTCAAGCAGAGAAGCACACAGTCCCCCCATACAAACTAATTATGTCTGCAAGCAGACAGCTCTTAAAGAGACAGTACCAGAGGCTCTAAAAACACTCACTGATTAATGGCTTAAACGCCAAACACCATTCAGGCTTGGAGCATTCAAGCAAGCTCCTGGAAGTCTTTTGGGAACCCCCATTTGCAGGGGGGTAACACCCTTCCTGGCCTGGGAAAGCTTGACATCCACATCAAGCAAGTACCCCCATAAGTTTCAACTGCAACCATATACATTTGCATTAGGCTCACACATGTAATCATCAGTCAATACATCATTTTACCAAGAACACATTTCTGAAACATTGCAGTACGTCACTCTTTACACAGTATTACACACACATTGTACCATAACTCAAGTTATTACCTCTTGTACATGAAACCTGAAGAGAGGGGGCCCTTCCCTATCAGTTACCTTGGGGCTGGACATGGCAAGGGCACCATACTAGAAGGCAACACAAGTAACTTGAGGTTAGCACTGACGCTCAGTTTGGGCAATGAGCTCGGGGACACATACTACTCCTTTATGGACAACATTGAGAGGCAAGTCCACAGGCCTCCCAAGGGAATCATAACTGAGGTGCACCACAGGCTTTACAGCTCGACCAGTCTTTCTAGGGGAACTGTTACAGTCTCTACACTCTGAGCCTCATTTTCAGCATTGTCCTCACTTGTCAGGAGTCTCCATGGGGGTAGAGAGGCTAGAACTTGGGCACTTTCAGCTCCAGGAGTTACAGTTTCTGAGTCCACAACATTTGGCTCACATGGAGAGCTTTCAACACTGGCAGTGGACTGTCAGGGCACTCAAAATACTCTTCTTGTTCTGGTGTATCACCAGTCTGCCCCAATCCATCATTTTCCTCCTGAAAGCTCAAACAGTTCAACCATGCACAATGATTCCATTTCATCTGATCTGATGCTTTGCACTTCACTTTCTGGGAGCATTGGCTCCAGGGACGGTGGGGCTTAGACAGTCCAGAAGGCCCAGCTTGCTCCAGTATTGACTAGGGATTGCCCAAACAATTGACTCAGTTCAAGTAAGAAGGATAGTATTCAAAAGTCACTCTCACTTTCTTCTGATATGGACTGACAGTCATGCTCAACTGGGACTTGTGGAGGGAACACTTTAGCTCTGCTTCTGTAGGTGCAGACTTTCTTGATCTTTTCTTAGCAGCAGCTCTAGTCACTGGTCCAGAGGGGGCATTTTCTGGGGGCTCAGACTCAATCAAGATTTGTCCAATGGGCAGTAAATGATTTCTATGCATTTTTTAACATCTTTTGAATTATTCTCAGGCCTTACTTTGTACACTGGCAGATCATCTAGTTTGCACACTACAATGTGAGGGAGATGGTGCCATCTGTCAGCAATCTTGTGTTTGCCATGCAGTCCCAGATTTCTTAGCAGTACCCAATCTCCCTCCTGGAGTTCCTGTGCTTTCAGCTTTTTATCATACCTTTCTTTGTTGGCCAGATTTCTTTTGGCAGCCATGGTTTGAGCCAATTGGTACGCATGAGTTAGCTGGGCCTTTAACTTTTGACATACTGTAAATAGTTGTCAGCTTGAACCCCATCAGGAGAGACCCCAAAACACACATCTACCGTAGTCGAGCTTCTCTTCCAAACATCAGGCGGTAGGGAGAACCCAGTGGCATCACTTTTGGTGCAGTTATTAGCATGTACCAGGGTGCTAATTTGTTGGCTCCATCTAGGCTTGTCCTTTGGGTGCAGGTGCCTAGCATATCAGCAAAGTCGCGGTTGAAGCGTTTAGGCTGTGGGTCCCCTGGGGTGGTAAGGGTGGTTCTGGACTTTGCACTCCACAGAGAAAGCATCTCTTTGATCAGACGACTCAAAGTCTCTCCTTGATCAGAATGGATTCTTTGTGGAGCCCCATAGTGAACAAAAAGTTTCTACAAGTACTTTGGCCACAGTGGATGCTTTGGTCTTTGGTGGGAAAGCTTGGGCATATCTCGTGAAATGGTCAGTGACCACCAGCACATTACTGATATTTCTTTGATCTGACTCCAAACTCAGATGATCAATACAGACCAGCTCCATGGGTGCACTGGTGGTGATGTTAACAAGGGGCAGCCCTCTGGGGAAGGCTTTCCTCTGTAAGCAGCGACTAGGATTCGAATGTGTTGCTCACATCAGCCCCCATCTTGAGCCAATAGAATCTGGATCTCACCAAGTCAAGTGTTCTGTCTATACCGAGGTGCCCCATGTGGTTGTGCAAGGACATCAGTACTGAGTCTCGAAAGGCAGTGGGCAGCACTGGTTGTTGTTTGTCTACTTGTCCCCTCTGTCTACTGTTTCTCTGTATAACAGTTTATTGATCAGTTTCAGCTTAGGACCTTCTTTTGTATAACAGTGCAGTTCTCAAATCAGTGGAGTGAATTTGGACACATCTTTTCCTGCATAGAGGGCTTCAAGCTGCTTTGATCATGGGATTGCGGATTGAGCTGCCAAATACTGTCATTGTCCAGCTGAGCAGTGCACCAATGTCTATTGCAGAAAAGTGGCAATAAGCAGCAGGTATGCAATTCTCAGAGGGTCCCAAGTAATCCACCATGCAGTCCACTGCGTCCGTGGACATTTGTTCCTCTCTGTCAAACTTCCGCAGAGTGCCGAATGTCAGGTTCTGCCAATCGGACCCAATCATTCTGGGGAACAGGCCTCCGGGAGAGAGCATCAGCATCTGTGTGGTTCAGACCTGCTCGGATTGAGCATAGTCATATGTAGATAATGCAAAAGCCACCTATGGCCAGTGGCATCCCACTTAGCTGAGGTCTGCACATAGGTCAAAGGATTATTGTCAGTTTTTACTAGTATTTTAGCCCCATACAAGTACTCATGGAATTGGTCAACAATAGCCCACTTCAAAGCTAGGAACTCTAACTTATGTACAGGATAGTTCTTTTCGGATGGGGTCAGGCTTCTACTGGCAAAGGCCACTGGTCTCAGGCCATTTTCGTGCTCTTGGTACAACACAGCCCCCAACCCTTGCAAGCTAGCATCAGTGTGCAGGACGTAAGGTTTTCCTGGATCGGCATAGGCCAGCACTGGAGCATGGGTAAGTTGATATAAGATCTCATGAAAAGCAGTCTCGCAATCAGGAGTCCAGCAGGCCCCAAATACTTCATTCGGACAAAAATACACTCTTTCAGTCTTGAGGGACGCTGACTTTTGGTATTTTTTGTGGGTTGGGGGATACCCTTGAGTAAGGTTAAGTAAAGGGCGGATCACTCTTGAATAGTCCTTGACAAAACGCCGATAATAACCACAGAATCCCAGGAATCTTTGCAGTTCTTTTAGATTTTTGGGCTGTGGCCAGGTGGTCAAGGCCTCAACTTTACTTGGTCAGTCTCTATTCCTCGGTGGATACTATATGTCCCACATACTTTACTGATGTTTGAAAGAATTGACACTTATCAATGGACAGTTTAAGGCCAAAGTCCTCCAGTCGGTCCAATACCTTAAATAATCTGCTCTCATGTTCCTCCAGTGAGCTGCCAAACACAATAACATCATCTAGGTATACCAGGCACTCTAGTAAGTTCATGTCCCACACTGCACGCTCCATCAGTCGTTGAAAAGTGGCTGGGGCACCTGAAATCCCTTGAGGCATCCTCATGAATTCATAGAAGCCAAGCGGACAGATAAAGGCTGTCTTCTCATGGTCCTCTGGGGCCATTGGGATCTGGTAGTACCCACTGCGGAGATCCAGCACAGAGAACCACTTGCTCCGCTTAGGCAGTCCAAAGCATCCTGAATGCGGGCATTGTGTACTGATCAGGATAGTCCGCCAGTATAAGGTGCGATAATCCACGCACATCCTTACTGTCCCATTCTTTTCCTCACTACCACAATGGGGAAGCATAAGGGCTTCTGGATTCTTTCATTACACCAGCAGCTAACATCTCTTGCAGATGCCATCTCACATCATCTATATCAGCAGGTTCCAGGCGCCGAGACCTCTCACGAAATGGTCTTTCGCTCATGCAGCTGGATATTGTGCTCAGCCCTGCACGATCCCACGCCCCATTCCTTTAAAGAAAACACCTGGTCTCTCTGGGCAAGCTTCTCACTGATCCTCACTTTCCATTCAGCTGGCAACGGGAGTCGCCGAAATCAAATAAGTCAGGCGTTACTCTGTCATTCTTCCTAACTCTGCTGCTGGGTAGCACTGCAGTGTCTGCACAATGCACATTAGCCAGGATGCAATCTTATTTACTCGAATGTCTCTTTCAGACACATTATGAACTTGGACCATTACCCTTCTGGTATCAGCATGGCTCTAGCGAGCAAAATACTAGGCTTGACCAGCAGTCCTCTGGCAATTTTCCATTGCCTGGTGCATCCAACATTAATATTTTATTCTTAACATCCTTTCTGATACGGACCTCCCTTTAAGGTACACTGGGCATTTGGCGCCAGGATCAGAGACTCAGGATCCTTCTTCCATACAATTCCGACCGGTTCCTCTGGTTCTATTTTTTCAGCATTTCTCTGTGCCTCATAGGCCTTCTTAATTAAAGCCGGAACTCTTAAAGCTCTACTAGTCTTTGACCCCTGTTTTTCATAACACAACTGTGCCAGCCTTCCGAACATATGAGCATTTGTTCCAGCCAACAAAGGGACACCATCATACAGTCCAGTGGGGGGACACACTAAGGCTAGGGTCTCTACTTGTTCGGCCACTCCAGCCACGGAGGTGGGGGAAGACAGCCAAATTCGGATATACCCGAATAGGGGTAGGCCTTCTCACTTAACCCCATACATGCAGTCCTTCTAATGGTTGTAAGGGTACATCTGACAAATGCTTCTGATACCAATCCTGGAACATAATTGTCACTTGGGAGCCACTGTCTAATACAGCTCTTGTAGACACTCCATTCACCTTTATAGTGGTCTCCATGGAGGACCCACTATTCTGGACCAGTCTGGAAAGGCGGTAGTGGGGCCTGGCAACTGACCTTGCCACAAAAGACATGAGTTAGCATTTTTGGTGCCCTCACTGGGATCATTTTGTGCACCTCTTAACCACTGATTTGTTCTCTGAAGCTCTCCTTGTAGCCTATATGCAACTTTGTCAGTGTCTTTGGGACCGGCATTCTCTTCATGTGCCCATCCTTCCCGCAATTATATAGCAAACATACTTCTGGAGTTTGAGCTGGCCGAGGCGCCACACTGGGAGCCAGGGCGGGTACTACTAACTGGAAACCTTGGTGCCATCTCTGTTGCGCGTGATAAGCATTTGGAGACATCTCGTCAGTTTCTCCACTTCCATGGTCAAGGAATTGAGTTTGGAGCTGTTATCAGCAGGAGATACATGGGTGGGTACCCCCACCCCATAGCAGATGCAGTCAGATATAGGTCGGGCCCGATTTGCAGGCGTGGCCTTCATAAAGGGACTGTTTTGAATTCCCGGATCTCTCTCAACAGTTCGCCCATTGTGGCATATCTTTTCCTTGTCAGAGCACTCATTGACTGCCAACCTCTGCCCTGAACTTCACTTGATGGGCCACCCTCAGTCACTCGGGTCATAGCCGCAGCTATTGGTGCAGGTCCCTCCGAGTCGCTTTTTTCAACTCCCGAATTCTCTCATTAACTCATCATAGGAAGGTGGGATTCTAGCCCATTTGCCAGGCGAACTGAAGCAACAGCAGTTCTGAGAAGTGGCAGACTTAAGGATCCTGTCCAGCCTGGTTCGGTCCAGTTCAATCGCTGGCAAACTACCCTTTCTGAGGCATTCTTGCAACAATTTTTCCAGCCGAGATACATACACAGGCAACAACTCCCTTGGTACTGTTGTGCATTTCTTACTCCACCATAGATCCTCATCAGAATCTGGGCTCCCATACACATTCTCCAAGGCCTCAAGATAGCCTGTGCAGTCACTTCAGGGTTACTGGCCCGCTTAGCACGGATGGTAGCCAGGGCAGGACCTCGGAGGCTCTCACTAACCCTCTTTCACTTTTCGGCTTCCATGCATTGCCATTCTAGCACTTGGGGGCAACATAGTCTATCCAGGTCTCCCAGTCATCCTCCCTTGGGGTGGGAGGTGCCAGAGAAGATCCTCAACCTTGCAAGAGTCATGGACTAATGGCAGGCAGAAATAGGAGTCTCGTATTGGTTCAGCCACCATTACGGGTACTGGAGCCGGAAAGGGTGTTGGGGAGGAACCACTCAGGTGGAAAGAATAGTTTCTTCAAGTCCTCCACAGTTTTCCTTCCCCAGCAACCATTTAGCAAATTCTCCTCAAAAGTTTCAGACAGTGGTAGGGTCATTCCCCTGGGTCTTTACTGTACTTAGTTATCACCTCCAGGCAGTGAGGGCTCCTCTGGGGTAATGGTCTGTGGCACTTTGAGCTATCTATGGGATCCTTAAACTCTACTAGGCCAGGAAAGTGTGGGTGAGCAGATTAGCATGCCAACCCACCACCACAGGGTTTTGTAAACCTTCCACCTTGGAAAGTACTCCTGTACAGTGTCCTGATTGATACCCAGGGGATGTCCAGGATAAGCATAGCATTTTTGGGGTCAGTCTCCTCCCAGTACACCACTCCACCAGCCGGTGCACAGCCACTTCTGTCGGGTACCCATTTTTTTTCTTAACAGTGGTTCATAAATATGGCCACTAGAGGACACACAATCCCAGCGGGAGCTCCAAGATGTAACCCTAGATGGCGCTTATCCCAGGGCTACTACCCTGCCTGATTTGCCACCAACAGGTTGAGGGGCCTGGATCCGATGGCAGGTGCCCACCCAGAGGTCAGGGTTTGCAGTAGTAAACTAACTTGGTCACAGCCCTCTGGGACACTGCAACCCTTTCTTCCCACTAGTGGCCCACACAATATATCAGAATTACCTTCACAGTATACACTTACCCCAGAACTGGTTCAGGCACTGGACCGCCTGTAAAATAAGATACAGTGCAACAATCACAGTACAATACTTTAACATAGACAAATACCTCAGGTAGTATAACTTGCTGGAAACAAGCAGCCTGATTTATTTAGGGGATAACAAGGACAGGGGGAATCAGGTTAACTAGCTTATCACTTTACTCATCTATTTATGGCTCTGTGCACAGGCCTATCCCTACCAGTTACTGTCCCTGGGTACCCAAGCCCTAGTGGCTAGTCCAAACCGTGGCAGCTGGTAGGCCCTTTCACACAGAGAAAAGAAAATTAGTTAAACAGTCAGCAGTACAGTAATTCCATTTGGATTCAATGTGGCACCAACAGGGAGCCACCCTGAATTAGTACTCACGCATCTCCAAACAAGATAGGGTCCTTCAATGTCAGCAGGGCTACTCTTGAGCTCCACGAGACTCCTCACACATTTATATGGCAAACTGCAACAGGCAAAAGTCCTTTAATGGCAGCAGATTCACTTGAGCTACACAAGCCTCCTCACACATTTATATGGTAAACAGTCACAGGCAAAAGTCCTTTAATGGCAGCAGGATTCACTTGAGCTACACAAGCCTCCTCACACATTTATATGGTAAAAGAAAGTACTATACCAGGCAGGCTGCTTCTATCCCGATCGCAATTACTGCACAATACCCGGAGAACACACAGCAGATTCAGTTCCTGACAGACCGAAGTGCAATTCAGCAATTTCTCCAGTCTTCTACAGGGTGAGCCTGGTTTCTACTCTTCAGATATCCTTTGATTCTCTTCACAGGACGGATTCAGTCCTAACAAGCAGTTACACAAGCTGCAGACCGAACTCTGGGCCTTACACACGCTTCCGACTAAAACTGCACAACTCAAAAGCACAGGGCTCCTTCTCTTCACTGCCAGAGCTCAACTGAAACTCCAGCAGACAAAACTGGCACTTCCTTTGAGTTCCTCCCAGTTCTGGCTGGATTGGCTGTCACCACAATAGACTGCCCCTGTTGGTCCAAAAAGGCGCCAAAGTCTAAACTACATCTCCCAGAGTCACTGCCCATACAATCCTCTTGTGGCTGGCTCAGATTATGAGTCCAAGTTCTGATTCGTCCAAGGCACCATTTTAGAGCTACCTTAACCCACACTGATTGGTCCAGTTCAGCAGTTCAAAACTAGAATGGGGAACTAGGCAAACACAGTTCTGACTGCAAAGAAAGCAGGTTAGACAAACTGTAATTTCATTATTACTCTAAATGATTTCTGGCAAACAGTTACATCTTTCAGATAGGTTCCTTTCCACTCCTAGTGACTGCAAAAATGGAGTGAATTGGCAGCAGCTCGAGTGGTACTCAAGCAAAGAAGCACACAGTCCCCCATACAAACTAATTATGTCTGCAAGCAGACAGCTCTTAAAGAGACAGTACCAGAGGCTCTAAAAACACTCACTGATAAATGGCTTAAACGCCAAACACCATTCAGGCTTGGAGCATTCAAGCAAGCTCCTGGAAGTCTTTTGGGAACCCCCATTTGCAGGGGGGTTACACTAAAATCTTCTGAAATTTGTTGTACTTTGACTCCTGACCCAGCCTGCTCTCCAAGTCCTGTCCTAGTAGCCTTTTGTCCAGCATGGGATGAGGCTGCTGCTTCTTATTCATTGTAAAATTAAAATCGGAAAAGACATGTAATGTGACCGACTGACTGGCCATGGTGATTTTGGGTTCCAAAAACTCTTCTTTCTTCTACGAGAAGGAGGATTCAGGACTGACTGGAGGAGTCAGTCATGAGTGGAGTCAACTTGTTTTATTTGTAGTCTTGTCTGCTAATATTTGATTTGATTGTCTCCTAAGTTCCCTGCCACAAAATGACAAAAAGCTTTTCAGAGTTGTAGCTTCTTCGGTTGAGGATTGGGATTCTGTTCGGTAGGGTGGGTAGTAAGGGTACTATAGTGGATAGTGCCAGTAGGGGTACTTCGAAACTGACTGAGTCTCTTGCTCTGACTCAGTTACTGGATGCTTTTGGGCTTTACTTAGTTCAGTCAGTTCCTGCCCACCCAGGCCAAATGGCGGGCCCCATTTGCCTTCTCGCTTTTCTTGGCCTGAGCCTCAGCCTTGATGTTATTTTTAGCCGCAGCCTGGGAAGGCTCCAGATGAGAGTCCAACTCTAGCCAGTGCCAGTCTGTCCAGGCCCACCTGTCCATAAGATGATGGAGCAAACTAAAGGTACTGGTAAGGTAGTGTGTTTTGTTTATGGGCTGGTCGTTAGATTCTGGAAGTGGAAGGGAGCAGGAGGGAAACATATAGGCAGCAGCAGTCAGCAGCATGCCGGCAGAGTAAGTAAGACTGAAAAGGGGAAAATAAATCAATGACGTTAATCCAGACCAGGTGGTAGTCAAGTCCACAGGCAGTCCCAGCCCAGGGTGTGATGATTTGGATGGATCTGAAGAGGCTGGTGTACTTTGGGGGAAGGCAGTCATTGTGAGTGTGTGTGTGTGTGTGTGTGTGTCAGCTTGGAAAGAGTAAACATGGGGAGGTGCTGGGGGGTTTAGACTGTGTCTGACTTGCCTGTCCCCATTTTCTGTGTGTGACTGTGTGTCCTGTGGTTTTGAAGTGGTAATGCTTGACTGTTGGTGGTGGTTATTTATAGTTTTTTGTTTTGCAAATTGCAAATATTTTATTAAGGTGGTGGTGTTTGCCTTGCTTGCTCCAGCATTACTTATGTGGCACTGATCATTAACTGGTGTGGTGGTGAACTGTTGTAATTTGTAAATTAAATGTATTGTATGCTGTCATTATGTAGTCTAGCATTTGCTGGCTACCAACCTGTTTTTATTTTCTTTTTTGTTGCCTGGGAAAGGAGAACTAGACAATTCTATTTTCAGCCAGCCTTTGACCCTTGGGGAGGGGGATCATATGGTTGCCAACTGACATTGAAACCAAATTGCTGTTGGTGATATTTCTGGTATGTACTATTTTGCACAGTTTTCCCTTCTGTTTTTATGTTGTGGGATTTGTCTCGGCACCACTGTGGCTCAGCCTTGGTTATTACCAGACAGTGCTGTCGGCTTTTTTTTTTTTTTCCCCACATACCATGCTGTTCGCACTTGTGCTGGATTTGCTGCCAACACAAGCAGGGCTTTTTGCATCTGTTTTGCAGCAGGTTTTGTGCAGATGGATAGCAGGTATCCTCCTTTAAGGAAGGATCCTCCTACATCCTCCTCCACACACATCAGTGCATTACAGATGGCTGGCTTCCACATTGGCACTCTCTGGGCTGTCCTGAAAGTCATCATGAAAGCTGCTAGCATGGTCGTTGGCTGAGATTTTAGTGGGGGTGGCAATTATGGCTGTCCGAATGTTGGCACCAAGTGCAAGGACCCAGGGGCTTTTGAGAGTGCCAGGCGTCAAGCTAGACTAGACTGGTTTGCGTAAATCGGAATACGTTCCCCTTCCAGAATCCAGCATCATCAGCACATGACATCTACCGCACTGCTCACCACACAGTGACTGTGTAATGTACAATATGTGCCTGAGTCAGACAGCCTGCTTGACAGCTATGAGTTGTATATTTTTCCTGTTTTATTTTATACCTTAGAAAGGCCTGGAGTTGGAAGTGAGAAACTGAGCTCCCCTCCATGAGCATGATCTGTTTATTTTATTTTTTTTATTTTGTGTGTTTGTGTTGGGGTCATGTGACTCTCGTTTTAATAAGCTGTACTTGTTCAAGGTTCATTATTGGGCAGGGATTAGGACAATTGGTGCACACTGTTTTTAAATTTGACCCAACTTTTGTCCTACCTTGGGGACAGCCTAGTCTTCATTGTTATAAAGATTTTAAACAGCTGTTGTATGATTTTGTGCTCGGCTGAACAATATGACCCACCCTTGACTTTTTGTTTCTCATTTGACACTTTTTATGCCCGGTGGGTCAGTGTACCACATGTATAAATATTCAAAATGAACCCTTTTTCTTGTAACTTGTACACCATGCATGCATGCATGGATGGATGGATATAGAACAGCATTGTAGTCACCTGTGTTAACCAGAGATGGCCACACTTTTAAAGAATTTTAATTTTAGGCACTGCTTGACTCATCATAACCAAAGCAGTGGATTTATTTTATTGTATATCTTATGTTGTTAAGTGAGTAAAGAAACTGGTTTACACATGTTCTGTTATAGTCTCTGGAGATTCTGGAATGCTAGCTAGTTATTGAATCAGAGTCTGGTGCTGGTAGGGCTATTAAACTATGTTGGGTCACTGAGCTGAGGGGTTGTCAAAAAATAAAGTTTTGTAGCCACTAGCCAGCAGGTCTAGTTACTGGGAAAATCCCACTGACTCCGCACAGACATTTCCAGTGGCTCAGCTGGTGTGTGTACTTAGTGAAGCATTGCCTTCTCCAGTACAAGCCCACAGGACTAGTTAAATGAAAATCTTTCTAGCCCTGTACAAAATCTATCAGTATTTGGCTACTGTGCTGGTGTCAGTTTTGACCCATGCTAGATTATGTGGGGTGGTAAGTTAAGGTGGCTTTTTGGCTGTACAGATCGGGGCCTCACCTCTCCGATCCCCCCCCCATAGGCACCATATGCAATTAATACTTTTATTATAAGAGCACTCATAAACGAATCTCATAAACCTTTAATGTGTCTTGCATTTTAATTGTGATGCTTCTTATCTACCACCCCTCCTCCTGACGGAACTACCTGGTAATACTACAAGAAAATGCTGCTGCACTGCCCGTCCATTAATAGATCAACTGTCCCCATTATTACTGTCCTTGTGTAATGATACTACTGAAGATTTTCAATGTCTATATCTCTGATGCCCAGTGATGATGTTAAAGAATTTGCCTAAATCCTGTGGGTCCTGATGGGGTTTAGGCAAATGCTATGAAGACCGCACTAGGCATTGTATATAGTCATTGTAAACGTCCTGTACATAAGTGCATTATTATGGGATGGCCAGTGTAGCATCATTTTCTAGTGATATTACCAGCAAGATCTTGGGGGAGTGGAGTTGAGCAGCACCACAGTAAAATTCAAGGCACATTAGAAGGTTGGGAGATTTTATGAGTGCTCGGGTAATATAGAAGCACTTGCATGGGGGTCAGAGAGGCAAAGCCCTGGTCTGTCAATCAGTCATGTCTCATGGTGGCCTCACTTCTCCCCATAGTTCTCCTTTAAATAAGCTGTACGAATGAATTACCAAAGTAAAAACAAATATGGACTTTAAATAAAAACCATATCAGTCTCAACCTCATCTCTGAGCCTGATTTTCACTTTGTTATATTTACTTTTACTTGTGCATTTTCTAGAGGTTTCAGAATACTACTGTTCAGGTGTTGAAATTGTCACCAGACCACTAGCCAAATGCTGCTATATTTTGTATAGGGCTGGTGGTAATATTCTCTTTCAGCTAACCCTGCAGGCTTCTGCTAGAGAAGGCAATACTTCACAGTGTATACCAACTGGGCCAGTGGAAATGTCTATGTGGGGTAAATGGTTTTCCCCAGTCAGTAACCCTGTTGGCTACTGACTGCAAAACTTGATTTTGACCACTGCTGTTGTACCACAGAAAGGTATGATCACATTCCATGTCCTTTGAACAGTAGTGTAACAGAATTTTGTATCTTCAAAGGGACAGAAGTCTTCGCAGAGCAATCTTCTATACACTGTAATTATTTAGGCATCTACCTTTTGGTCCCTGGCTATTTGTAACTGTTTGAAGTGCTGACAGATGGCTTAATTGTGGAGGTTCAGAATGGCAGACTTTAAAAAAAATACTCGTGAGTTGTAACATTACACCTAGAATAAACCAGAACACATTTTATACCCTATGGCCTCTGGGGGCTTGGGTGGCCCCCAGACCTCCAGCCTCTTCACTGTCATGGCACGTGAAAACCAGAGCTTTTTTGTTACTTTGCCCCACCCGTAAAAAAAACTAACTATGCCCCTGCTCACGTGTGAGTGGAGCAGGGAGCATCTTGAATCTAATCTAGCTGATAAGTTTGTTATGGGGTTAAATAATGAACGTCATATTCAGCATTTACTTTCTGTAAGTGTCAAGAAGTCTTCTGAGGAACTTTTACAGCTGGCACAAATGTATGAGGCTGCAGAAAACAAAGTACATGCTAAGATGGATGCTAAAAATGAGGTACAAGTAGCTGTAGTAAAACCAAATCGAAACAGACCAAACCTAAGTCTGAGCCGCTGTTTTCCAAGAAAAATTCAACCACTCCACCCAAACTGCATGGCCAGTACAAATGTGCATCATATGAGTCATCTCAGCATAGCAGGGACCAGTGCAAATTCAGAGAAGTTCAGTGTCATGCATGTAAATGTCAAGGGCATATTGCTAAGGTTTGCAGGAGCAGGAGAACTGCAATAGTCAGTTCAGAGAGCCAGACAGTGTGGTGGTTTCTATTACACCATAAATGCAGACTAAAGATGTTCCTCCTTTCTATGTGCTACTTCAGTTGCCACAATTGAGGCGTCCATTGCATTTAATGGTAGACTCTGCTTCTCCAGTTACTTTTATTTACCATCAGATATGGCCTGATTCGGATTAGCCACCATTGTCTCCTTGTAATAAATTGCTGCATGCATTTGAAGGGCAACCAGTTCAGCCACTGGGCTAGTTTACCACATTGGTACGCAGGACTGATTCTCCCAAGACTGGTACACTTTTAACTTTTCTGGTTTCAAAAAAGGGTGTCGGCATTTTGGGCAGAGACGCCCAGGTTATTCTAAACATTCATGTTGATCCAGCAGATTCTGGCCTACTTGCTGCTGTCCAGGTACCACAAAGCAGTAATCCACCCAAGCTTGGGGAGATTTTAGACATGTATCTAGAGTTGTGCAAAGGCCTGGGATGTTGCACAACAACTAAAGCCAAGCTAGTTACAAAGCCTATTGCAGTCCCTAAGTTTTGTAAACCACAGAAACTCCCTTTTGCCTTTAAACCACTCAGTGGGGCAGAATTGGACAGACTTGAAAAAGTGGGTGTGCTGGAAAAGGTTTCAAGTTCAGATTGGGCCACTCCAATTGTGGTGGTCTCTAAATCAGGTGGTAAGGTTAGAATATATGGAGATTTTAAGGTGACACTTAATCCAGTACTTAGCATAGATGTATTTCCTTTACCCTTACCAGAGTAACTTTTTCATAGACTGAATGGTGGTGTGGGGTTCTCTAAACTGGACCTCGCTGATGCATACCTTCAAGTGGAGTTGGATACAGACTCTCAGAAACTGGTAGTGATTAATACACACCAAGGACTGTACAAGTACAAACGGTTATGTTTTGGCCTTAGTTCCGCACCTGCTATTTTTCAAAAAGTGATTGAACAAATGGTGGGTGATATACCAGGTGTTGCTTGTTATTTGAATGACATCATTGTCACAGGCAAGACAGAAGCAGAACATTCACTTAACTTACAAAAGACTTTAGAGAGATTGCAACAGAGTGGATTCAGACTTAGGTGAGAAAAATGCCAGTTTTGTCAACCAAGTGTCACGTACTTGGGTCACACTATTGACAAAGACGGAATTCGTCCAAATGATGAAAAGGTGGAAGCCGTAGTGCACATGCTTGAACCACAGAATGTTTCAGAGTTGCACTCATTCTTGGGTATGGTGCACTACTATGACTGTTTCATACCTGGCTTAGCCACTAAATGTGCTATCCTAAATGAACTGTTACATGATAAGGATATTCTGTGGAAGTGGACCAAGGGTCACAGTAAGGCAGTTCAAGCCATCAAGCTCTCTCTAACTGATGTGAATAATTTAACTTGTTATGACCCTAACTTACCTATCACATTGGCCTGTGATGCTAGTCCTATGGGTATAGGAGCTGTCCTTTTCCATACAGATCCAGAAGGAGTGGAGAAGCCAATAGCCCATGCTTCATGCAAACTCAATGCAGCTGGAATGAATTCTGCCCAGATTCAGAGAGAGGCATTAGCTATTGTGTTCGGAGTCCAGAAATGTCGCCAGTACTTGCTAGGTCACAAGTTTCCCCTGAAGACTGACCACAAGCCACTAGTGACAATTTTCAGTCAAGGAAAAGGAATTCCAGAGACAGCCACTAGCAGACTTCAACGATGGGCATTAATTTTGCCTGCCTATAATTTTGAGGTTACATGCCAACCAACGGACCAGCATGGAAATGCGGATGCCTTGTCGAGGTTACCAATATCCAGAGAAATGGAGTTCGATGTGGGACTTAAAGATGAGCCATTAGTATGCCAGGTTGGGCCAGATAGTTTTCCAGTGCAATTCAAAGATATGGAGGACTGTACTGTTGTGTGTGCAATGGAGCTACAACAGTAAGATCAGCTTCCAGTACTAGCCAAGTACATTGAAAAAGCAACAAGTCAAGATGTAATTTTGAAACAAGTGTATCAGTATACGCTTGAGGGTTGGTCGCAAGGCACCACTTGTTCGGCTGCACTACAACCCTACTATACAAAGAGACAGCAGTTGTCCATTGCTGAGGGGTGTCTTCTATGGTGATTGAGTGTCATAGTGCCCCAATGTTATCACTCAAATGTGTTGACTGTTTTGCATGCGGGCCATCCAGGCATTGTTAAAATGAAATCCCTAGTCAGACTTCATGTATGGTAGCCTTCCATTGACAGAGACATATACCAGGGTATCCAAAGATGCAAAGGTTGTGCTATAGCAATGGGAAATCTGGCAAGAGCTCCAGTTCACCATTGGGAATGACCTGAAAAAACCCTGGCAAAGGTTGCATATTGATTTCGCAGGACCCTATTTAAATTCCATGTGGTTACTCTTAACTGATGCTTATAGTAAATGGCCAGAAATTCATCAAATGTCTTCGACAACTACTGAGAGTACCATCAAAGTGTTGAACTCTATCTTTGCTACACATGGTTTCCCTCAAGTGATTGTCTCGGATAACAGACCACCATTCACGTCAGTTGAATTCCAAGTATTTTGCCAGCAATGTGGTATCTGCCATATTTTCTCACCTCCCTGCTATCCAAGTTCAAATGGCGAAGCAGAATGCCTAGTTCAGACTTTTAAAAAGAGTATGGACAAAGCTAATCCTACTACACCGACGGCAATACAAATAGCCCTTTTGGACATTCTTGCGATGTATCGAACAACACTACATTGTTTCACAGGAATATCCCCTGCAGAATTGTTGTTTGGGACGTCAGATTCTAACTCAGTTGGATCTTCTTCACCCTCTAGGCTATAAGTCAGTAACTGAAATGCTTCCTAAGTCCAGATCCTTCCAACCCAATGATCTTGTGTGGGTCAGGATGTATGCAAGCCCGAAGAGATGGATAGAAGGCGTGGTGGAAAAAAAGTTCGAAAATATTGTCTATAGTGTTCAAATGACTAACCAGAGGAGAGTGAAAAAACATGTGGACCAATTACGTGATAGAGTTGAGACAGAACAAAAAAGGGATACCCAGAGTTGGGGTAGTTATCCAGCATTATTTGTTCCAGAACAAGAACAGGAAGATATAGTGGAACCACAGCGTTTGAGACAAGATGTGGCTGATGGTAATCTGATTCCAGTGCAACAGCCTCGAGTCCTGCTACGTCGGTCAGGACGTATAAGACGTCCACAAAAGAGAACAGACTTGTAGAGATATAGCCTAATGACATAGACTAACTAAAAGGGACATAACAGTAGTAACTGTAATAGTTGCATATTAGTTCTGAATTATTGATTTAAGTACTTCCTAGCTAAGTCAGGAGGGATTGTTATGTGTAGTATAACTTTAAGAAATGTTAGCAACAGTACAGTTTTAAGAGAATGTGCACTTCCTGTAAGTGTGCCTGTGTTTGAGACCAGTCTCCTCTTGTATGTGCTGCTGAATGGAAGTAAAAAGAGAAGGCCTAGATTTCAGTGTAGCGTGGTTTTCTTACTACCAAGACCCTTGAATGTTTATGTACTTATTTTCGGCCACCAAACACAACACTAGTGTAATACACAACATGATTTTATGAATTACATGGGTCCTCATAGCCCCCATTATGACAGCCAGGTTACAGTCAGATTTATGAAAATGGCTGAAATACTGAAAAGTCCACTTCTTGCACAAAACTGTCTTGTACAGTGGTGATGTCCAACATCACGTTCCCTCATGTCAAGTCATGCCAATCAGTATCACGTAAAGAACCATTGAGAATAGTCAAGGCTATCACTTTGCACTTGCCTGACTTCTTGCATTTTGCCAGAGGACTACTAATGCACACAGGCTGAATAGCTTGTGAAGGCACACACATACACAGCACTGTTTCTGTGCAATGCCCCCGCTGACTCTTTAGCAACCTTGCATATATTTATAGTCTTTAAAAAACAGTGACACTAAGAATTACAACTAGTTGTGACTTAGGACATCATGGGACAGTAGTATCAGGGTATTTTTTAGTCAAAATGGAACCCGATCTGCTGGGCACTACTGTAGAAGGTAGGAAACGTTGCAGGGCTGAGAGAAGTTTCTGCTTTTCTCACTTTCTGAGTTATGCCTGCAAGTGCACCTAGTTCCTAATTCTTTAACAAGAGGCAAGCAGAAGTGAGATACTGTTATAATTGTTTTCTATCTTCTGGCAGCTCAAAGTAGAAAGCCCAATGCAAAACAGCAAATTGATGTGTTAGGTCACAAGAAACTGGTACAGCAGGCCCTGGGCAGAGTAACGTTGGTTTGCTGAATTGTCCTTTTTCCTGATTACGGTGTTTTGTGTGGGCATGTGCGATATTATTTTACGTTAATAATACATGCATTTCTCAGGCTTTCAGCAGCCTCACAAGACAGTCAGAGCTATGAAGAGAAAAAAAAATAACTGGTGAAACAGGGCAGTTCTATTTAATTCAGTATTATGACATGAAAAACATTTCTATTTAAAACACCAGCTTGCATTTTTGAACAGTTCACTCAAGAGTAGATTTGGGCTTTGGGGGGGGGGGTTGCCCATTCTAATGAGGGACTGTTTAGAGTTATCATATGAGGCTAACTGGGAGAGCTGCTGTTGCCCATGTTTGTCTACTACTTTTTTTTCATGGAGGCCTTTAGAGCAGTCCCATGGTACCCTCTGGATCGAGGCTTGACTTTGACAGCCTACGTATATTTAGGAGATTCCACTCAGGCAAAGGACAAGCAAAAATGGCAACACTGCAGTTGCCTGAGACTGTTTAGCTACTCTCATTTGGCATGCCCTGATGTTTGCTTGCCTTGGCCTGCAGAAATGCCATGTGACATGACACTGACATATCCTTAACTACGTCAATAGGCTGACACTCAGGCAGTTGAGCCATACACAGTGCCAGCCCCTGCTTTCCAGCTGGCTTGTCCAAATGCTGTTGACTGGCTGCTAGAGACTTCTCCTGGCAGCACCAAGATCACTCCTCCACCCTACCCCTCAGGGGTCCATTACATAGTGAAATGGTGCAGTCTACTCACTGCACAGCTAGCTGCTCATTTCATTAGTAATCAATATTCAAGTCTAGCATTTCTTAGATGGAAGGTAAATTCAATGCTGTGCCGCATGATGCTATTCTTGGGCATGTAGAAAAAAAAAGAGGGAAGAAGATGTTCCTGTTGTACTGGTGAGTTAACCTAGACTGTTAGAGTCTTAGCATTGGTGGGGGAATCCTGTAAGTATACAGTTTACAAGTCGCAGTAGCCTTTTAGCCAGTAGCTACTAAAATACTGCCCATGATACTGGGTCAATTATGGTTGCCCCCAGACATTCGCCTTCAGGAAACCTTTCTGTTAAACTGCATGTTAACGGAATCGACCTGTCTGTGTAATGGAATCAGCTGTACCTTTGGAGTGACACAGTCTGATCTCCATGGCTTTTGATGGCTAAATTAATTGCCTGAATGTTAAAACACCGTAGCAGGCTCAGTGTTTTGTCTTTATCGTGTGTGCCCAGCTTTAATTGTACTGCATGGTAATCTACTTTTAACTGTTAGTTAAGGATTTTACTTTAAATTTATGTCAGACCATGGGTTTAAAATAAAACTGTGGCAAAATTGGCATTTAATTGCTATCAGGGATTCCCTGTTTTGTGGAGTCTTCTTTCGATGGATGGACCCTCGTCTCCAGACAAGTTCATTTCGCAAGTTCTGTATTGAAAACCATCTAATGTTTTGTTGTAGACAGAGCTAGTTTGGTATTCTGAAATGAATGTCAAGGTGGTGTGTATTGTGTCCACCAAAAGCTCCTGTAAGGGTAGCATTAGAGACAGAGCTTAGGGACACTGGACATCTTTGTCCCGGGTCTACTACAGAATCCCGAAACTCTCTTTCCCAACTTACAATAGACTGACACTGATTGCCCAATACTAGAAATTTGCCTGCCTGGCCGGCCGAGTGGTGCTGAGGGTTGAGGCACTAGATGCCATACCTAACGCCACACTGGTGACCTGGGTGAGCAGCCGCATGACAGCTCTCCTCTCCCGGGTGGGGCCTCAGTCGCACCCACTGCAGGGCTGCCCCCGAGTGGAGGCCCGAGGGTAGTACAGACGGGAGCAGCTAGACTAGGGAGGGTGCTGCAGCTCACTGTGTACATGTACCTCTGCCTGCACCAGAGCAACCGCGACAAGGGGGGGGGGAGAAAGTGGAAAATGGAGCTGGCAGGCTCCATGGTGGCCCTGCAGCACCTTATTAGCCCGCCCCAAGTCTGGATGTTGGTCTCTGGGAGTCGATGCCCTTTGCAATCAGCCTAGTCATGGGGGTAACCTATGGGGATTACCGGAGGGTTGGGTGCAGTATAATCGGGGCCCAAGAGCAGACCTCTCCGAATGAGGGGCCAGAGCTGCCTGCCAGCTCTGCTGGAGGAGGAAAAAATCTAAATTAAAAAAAAAAAAAAAGAAATTTGCCCACCACTTAGCTAATTTTATTTTTCAGGGGGCTTTGCCCCCGCACCCCCCCCCCCATACTTAATATAATCACTTCCGCCATGGGCCAATTTCTAGTATCAGGCAAGAGAGTGTCGGGCAATCGATATCGGGCAATTGAAAGTCAGGGAAGCGAGTGTTCTGATTTCATAGGACTCCCCTTTGTGCCACCATAAATAGATCTTTTTTGTGTCATGGGGGACACACTGTCCCTTTCCAGTGTTGAAATGTGGACTTGTAGAGAACATCATGTCCTGGTGTGGTAGTGAGGGGCAGAACCCCTTCTAGGAAATACCCAGAACCTGGCTTGAAAAGACCCCACCCCACCCATTTAATAAACAGCATGGTTTAAAATGCAAGTGAGCAGTTAGTATGCAACTGTCATATAATTAACATGCAAATGAATGTGAATTACTATGTTACACAGGCCCCTTTGAAAACAAGAACCTTTTTCATTTTAATTAAAGCTTAAAAAAGTTTGACTTGCCCAGCTTTATAGGGAGTGGACATGTTACCTTCTCATACCAAACACTCTCCCGTTTTGTTTTGTTTTTTGCATATTTTAATTATTTGGCCATAAAGGATTACTCACTGGCCCAGATATTCATGCACAACCCACTGATGCGCCCCGGTTCGATATTTAAAAGGGAAAAGTGCACCACATAAATCCCGATGCGCCGGAGCGCATCAGTAATGTATGCAGGCACAGGTGGGGGGGGGGGCATGCCCATGCATAACCTGCACAGCCCGATATTCAGCCCAGGCCATGCAGAGTCATGCATGCGCAACCCCTACCTGTGCCTGCACAAAGTTACGCCTAAAAAAAAAGGAACAAGTGATGGCCACCCACAGGTGAGCTGCCACATTGCAGGGCGCAACACAGCAGCTGCCACCTGTGGGTGGCCATCTCCTGTTCCTGCCACTCAGGCGGCGCCTCATGGCTCGATTGTGGGCATCACCCCCAAGTCCAATATCCCTGGTGGCCCAGTGGACGTGACTGGAGCCCGATCGCGCATCATTCATCCCCTCCAAGTCCGCTATCCCTGGTGGTCCAGTGGGCCACGGAGCCCAATCAGGGCATCAGTCATCACCCCCAAGTCCGCTATCCTGGAGATCTAGTGTACCCCCACCCCACCCGCCACTGAGCCCCATCACCCCCCCCAATCACTGGCACCCCACCTGCTGCCGCCCACCCATCGATAGAGTTCGGTAGGGCTGCACTACTGGTTCAGAGCATGAGCTATGCTGGTGTAGTTTATATCAGATTAATTAGGTCCAGATATGTGAATGAATTCATTCACATATCTGACTGACTAGTACGATGGTGTACGCCACTGGCTCATGCTCTGAACCAATGGGCGTAGCCCTACCGAGCTGTCAGTCGGCGGGTGGTGGAGCGGCAGGCAGGTGGGTGCCGCCGCTGACGGGGAGCCGGGTGGTGGGGCCTGTGGGCGGGTGGGGTGGGGGGCAACCAGATCACCAGGATAGCGGACTTGGGGTGATGACCGATGCCCGCGATCGGCTTCGTGGTGGTCCACTGGACCACCAGGGATAGCGGACTTGGGGTGAATGATGCCCGCGATCGGGTCTGCGCGGTCCACTGGACCACCAGGGATAGCGGATGTTTTTTGTCCCTTAGGGGATGTCCCGTGATCGGGCTGCAGGGGGAGTCGGTCCCCGACGGCTGCTGCCTGGCAGGGCACCAGGCACAAGTCGTCGGGGATTGGTGCACCTGCATGCTAATGACATGCAAATGGGGCCGTAATCAGATGCAAATGGACCCCGGTGCGCCTTGCATAAATTATGGCCCCTTTTGCATGTCCCCCTTTGAATATCGAAGGTGCTGTGCATGGCGCAATGGCACTTACAACACCGCATCTCCATGCTCCACTCTGACCACTTGTGCTGGTGCAGTGCCACTCGCGCTTACGTACAGTGGGGTGGTTAGGTGCGATATTCAAAGCAGCAGCGCCATAGCGCAGCTCCGTTGAATACCGCCCTGGCCACATCCGTGCGCAACAAAGTTGAGCTTCACTCAGGCTTGCGCCACAGCCTGGTGCAGTTTGAATATCCGGGCCACTGTCTATAAAAGATAGCTTTAGCAGATGCCTTTGATTTGGAACTCCTAACACTTCTTTTTTCTATTGTCTTATAGGAGATGACTCACCTTTTTCACTGGTCTCTGTGTGGGGATAGTAGATTTGCTTTGGGACAGTATGACTCTTTTCAAAACAGCAGCAGGGTACAGTGGCTCACACTGTGATGCCATGTTCCCATTTCTCCCCTTATAATCTGTTGCTGTCCTCACTAGTTACTCCCCTCCTCATGACAATCAGGAGGCTGTTGTCTATGTGATATCTGAAGGTTTCATTGCCAGTCACAGACCACCTCTGCCGTGGTAAAAAAAAAAAAAAGTCCCTCATTTCTGCATTTTAGTTTTATCTGACAATTTATATATCCTGGGTACTCCAACTGAGGTGCAGCATTTCACTTCTAGGGATACAGCATAAAGTCATACAAAACCTGTTGCCTAAAAGTTGCTCTCAGTTTTCCACTGCATTGTGACAGCATTGCAGATGCATTCCAATCGAGTTGCAAAAACTTTTAATGAAAGTTGCACTTGAGCTGGTAAAGGGTTGAAAAACAACACAATATGACTTACCAATGTATTGCTAATGCATTGCCAACTTAAGATACTAAACCAACTCAATGACATAACAGTTAACTGTGCTGTACATCTACAGTACACTATCATAACTGTGTTTTCTATGCTGTGTTACAACTGGGATAGTGCGTTCGCACTGCACTGAAACCTCTGACTGTCCAGCATTTTATAAAGAGCACCGAACATGCTGAGCTGGCCTTAACATAATGTCAACTATGCATCCACACAAGGCCCTGGAAGTGAAGGGGCCCTCAAAATACTTTAGCTGTTCAGTTGCATGTCTTTTCTCCCTGGTCCTCTGTCCAAATTTCTCCAGAATTTATAGCTGATGTGTACATCTTTTAGGGTTTGCACTCTAATTCAAGAAAAGTGAAAAACTACAAAAGGACTAGCTGAACTGGAAAATATGTGGAGGTCACCACAGGAATGAAGCCATTTCTTGGGGGCTTCCTTACTCCTAACATAGGACCCCAACAAGGGGGTTTGCAAAAGGGCCCCTGGATTGCCAAGAGCTAGTACTGCTTGTAACATTTAAAAGACAGATTGCATCAAAATGCAGAGTTAGCAGTAGTTACTACTAGCTCTGCATTTCGATGTGGTCTCTGTTTTGCTTGTGACTTTTTGCTGTAGTGTGTATCATGTTGGCAGCCCAAGTGTTTGGGCTGAGCAATGGAAAACAAATGGCCCTTTTTGATGGTTGTAACATTGTTTCTGTCCACACTGAACTGAACATGATTTAACAAACAAGACTTACAACATAGGGACAACAGAAGTGCTAAACCAAGTGGCCATCATGTTCATCTTCTGCCAGCCAGGCAGCTGTATCATTCAGCATTAGATTAAAAAAAAACTTGGAAACCCACCCCATCCCAATGAATTTGATGCTGCACCCTAGGGGTGTGCGAGTAATGTGATCAGCTGTTTTACTATGCGAGCAAGCGCACGAGTGCCATTCACAAGAATGCAGCTGGCCATGGAGCAGGATGGGTTGTGCTGGTTCTCTTCTTGCACCTGGTGGGACTTTCTATTAACTATATATGAAATGTGGGTGCTGGGGGAAGGAGGGTGGGATTTGGGTGCTGCTGCTGGCATGGGGGGATGGGGAGGTTGATTTATTTGATGATAAGTATAGCAAGAGGAGACGGCAGCCGGCCATGCAGGTGGGCAGGTTATGCCTGTCACCCATTGTGAGAGTTTTTGTCTTCTTAATCTTCAAATCATTGTGTTGAGGGGAGGAGGGTGGAAGTGGGCTCCTGGCAGAGGGTGGGGGATATGATTTGTTTTTTAATGCAGTTGGACTGGGGAGGAGGTTGGGGGGGCTGTGTTTTACTTCCCCCCCTCACACACAGGTACATGAATACCAAAGTTCAGAATATTTGGGACCCTGAATACGAATATGTTTGGCTGAATATTCAAAATAAGGTGTTCGCCCATCCCTGCTGCACCCAGTAACGTTATTCCCTTTGAGGAGCTGATTCAGTTTGAGTTTTAAAGACTCAACACTCCCCATGTTTACTGCCTTCGTTGGGCACGTGTTCCAAAGGTTTACCACTCTCTGATTAAAAACAATGTTTTCTCACATTACCCTGAATTTTATCCCATCATAAGCACAGGATGTGCCCTCTAGTTTTACTGCCCTCAACAAGCTAACAAATGTTCCTTGATCCGCTCCAGTCAGTCCCTAAAACTGAAATCAAGTCTCCTCATAGACTTTCTTTTTTTTTTCCTCAGGGAAATCATATGAAGCCTGGTTGAAGGTTCCCCATAACTTAACCTTTCCATTCCCCAGTCTTGTTTCTTGCTTTCTGCTGCATCCTCTCAACTGATACAGTATCTTTCCTATACTGCGGCAACCAGCATTGCACTCAGTAAACTCAGTATGGCCTTCGGTTTCCAGTGCCCTAGAAAGGGGACTGAATGACATCACTTTCATGCATGTTACACTCCTTTCAATGCAGCCCCTCATTCGATTGGTTCACTTACTGAATCTGCACATTGCTGAGACAGCTTCCATTTCCCATTGAGCATGATCCCCCACCCCACCCCCCACCCCAGGTCTTATGATGGTCCATTGCTGCTAGCTATCTTTTAAATAGTAACTTCAACCTAAATTCTTTGGACCTAAGTGAAGGATGTTTAGCTTATCCACATTGAATTTCATTTGCCACTTGTTGCCCACTCCCCAAAGACAATTAAGTCCCTCTGCAGTCTTCGTCTTTCCTGAAATTTTTCATGGTCATAAGCTTTTTGACATGTGATCCATAAATATTACAAGAGACAGCTGACACCAGGTCATCAGTAAAAATACTGAACACAAAGGATCCTTATGTTAACCCTCTGGGGAACCTCACTGTTCACTTCCTTCTAGTCTGATGTTGCCCCATGCACCACTACCCTCTGAGTCCTATTTCTTGATTAGAAACTTATAAGAGACTATCACCAACATACGCTATCTAAATATGTAAGTACAGTAGCACCAGAATCTTGGAAAATCCCTTTAATGTCTTTAAAGGGAATGTGTACAATTGCCTGTATGATTATTTTAAGAGTTACTATAGTTGAGTAGAAATTGGTTGGAAGACTACATTTAGTGAATGGCTTTAATACAACAGCAATATTTATATTTGTTCAGTCTTGGTTATTAAGCAGAAATCTGGTTGTTAGAATCAATGGGTACTTATTCAATGAGGGAGAGGTGTCGAGCAGCATTCCTCAGGGGTCAGTTCTTGGTCCACTACTATTATATATATCCACGATCTAAACATCACCAGTGGGAATAGTTTACTAAAATTTGTAAATGTCACCAGACTAGGGGATATAGTATCAAACTGCGAAGTCAGAGCAGTACTGTCAGCTGATCTTCAACATATAGTTAACTGGGCCAAGATAAATAAGTTACAGTTCAATACTGATAAATGTTTTGTCCTGCATGTTTGCAAGTCTACCTCACCCCAGGATTACTTTATAGATGGTGCTAGAATTAGTTAATTTCATAAAGTGTTTGATTTGGGAGTCCTTATTAGCAACTCAATCAACTGTAGTGAACACTGTAAATTAGTGTCTACTAAATGCAGTCATTTAGTCAACTGCATTAGATGCACATTTAGTAGAGGCAATATAGCGTGGTTAAGAGCGTTGAGCTGCAAACCTGGAGAGCTGGGTTTGAATCCCATCAGCTCCCACTTGCATACTTTGTGACCCTGAGCAAGTCACTTAACTTCCTTGTGCACCCAGGTCGCACCTAAAAATAAGCTCTGGCTTAGTGTGCTTTTCCTGGTTAAACAGTCTCCCCTGGTTAAACAGTATCCCCTTGTTAATAGAATGGAGCCAGTACTGATGCCACTTTACAGGACATACATACGCCCTCATCTTGATTATTGCTCACAAGTGTGGAGTCCTTTTTTAAAGAGTGATGTGAATCTTGTGGAGAGGCCTCAAAGAAGGTATACAAAGTGTGTCTGTAAGAACAGGGATGAGACTTATAAAATTAGGCTCAGGGATCTGAATCTTTTCTTACTGAGTGATAGAAGGATAAGGGGAGACTTATTACTCCTTTTTAAGATCCTGAACAATGAACAGTTGTTCATTAAAGAGTAGCTGACACCTTTGGGAAAACATCAGAGAACATACTATTTAGACACAATTCAGCTTGTATTTTGTCCATCTTCTATAGATTTATCATCCCCGTTATTTATTACTAAAGAAATTCCCACAAAAACAAGATATTTAGCCCTCAGAGTCCCGCTGCCTTCATAGCTTATTCCCAACATGATGTCATAAAGCTCTGTTGTGACATCATAGTCTGTTACAATGAGAATAACTGTGATGTTACAAGCAGAGTATTATGATATCAAGTTGGGAAGAAATAAGCCAGCCTGTGGTGCTGAGGGTTGAGGCGCTGGACGCCACATGTCATGCCACGCAGGCGACCTGGATTTGGGAATGAGCCTGGACCACCGGGGGTTGGTAGGGGAAGGAAGGGATCGAACGTCCAGATGGACCACTTTCTTTCTCTTCCCCTTGGGAGGGCTTGGGGTGTGCTCGCTCTTGGAGCAACCTCTAGTGGCAGGCTGGAGATCGCCGATCGTAGCAGCATGGTGTATGCCTGGGGGGGCGAAGCCATTGCATTGCTTTGCCTTGCTGGCCGGGCTCCATGAGGGACAGCCACTAACAAAAAGTGAAAAAACACCGGCTCGACAAGGAGATGACAAGGGCCCCAGGGATTTCACTCTCATCCCCAATGCCAGGCTAGGCCACACAGGGGATCCATGGCCAACTTCCTAGAGGCATGGACCCTCTAATTCCAGATAGTGCCGCCAAGGGAGAGCAGGTCCTGTTCCAGGGGGTGATCCAGAGCACTGGGAAGTCCCTCAAAGGAAGGGTGAACCGGTGTGGATGGCCACGGCGGGGAGTAGAAGGGGTAGGATTGTGTGGGCACCTCTGAAGGATGCCTTGGAGACCCAGGTGCATAAGTAGAATTAAAAAAAAAAAAGTTGGGAAGAAATAATAGGAGCTGGTGAACTCTAAGGGAAAAACTATTCTGTGTTCATGCAAATTACCTCGGTAATAAATAATGGGGATAAAAAATACAGAGCTAATGAAAAATATAAGCTGCTTTGTGTCCAAATATTATGTTTTCAAAAGTTCTTCTCAAGACGTCAGTGGCTCTTTAATGTAGGATTGCAGTTTAAAGAACTATACCATAACCTGAGAGGGCATAAATTACAACTGATTGAAACCACCCCAAACAGGACATTAGGAAACGTGTTCAGTCCTAGGGTAATCAGGATATGGAATAGACTACCACACTACATTGTTAATGCAAAGAGTTTTCAGGGGTTTATCGATAAGTTGGATGCCCAGATAAGGGAGGGTTGCTTGACAAGTCATGCCCACTGAGAAGTGGGGGGCAATCATAATGGGCAATTTGCCTACTGTTTGCCCTTCTACCAAGTATAAGACCAAGTATTTGAAATAGGGATATAGAGGCATCCATTTGGTGAACGACAGTGGTATTGTGATGATGTCACTGCCTCACCAGTTTGTTTGTTTTTTTCTCCATTCTATTTTTCACTCCAGAGGGCTGGGCATCCTTCTGGGGTACTTACTGGGCTAGGGCCTCTAACTCCCTGTTTGAACCCCACGTCATGGTGTTTCTCCACCCACACTGCCCAGACCAGACCCTAGCCCCCCCCCTTAGCTAGGGTGCACGCAGCCTACGAGTTGGCGCCCGGGAAGCTCCCGACAAGCTGGACCAGCAGTGGGATGTGAGCCATGCCTCAGAAGTCCCCATCATCTCTACAGTCCCCCGAGAGGGAATTTTCTTCGTATGATTTCTTGTGTTGTCCCCTGTACCCCCCACCCCTTGCGAGGAGCACGTCCAACAATCTGGCGCACGGCAACCCTGCCAGCATAGACCCCGCTACTATGTGTGTGCCTAATCTGCTGCAATGCCCTTGGTCTCCAACGGGGGCCACTAACAGGCTGGGACATTCCTCCCCCTTGCTTCCCCGGGGAGGAGAGCACCACAAGGGCAGTCATCCTCAACCCTCCCCTGCCGACCCCCGGGGCCCCAGCTCGCTCCCGAACCCAGGTCACTGGCGTGGCACGAGGTGTGGCATCCAGCACCTCAACCCTCAGCATCACCGGGCCAGCCCCAACCTCACCAGTTTTAACAGTGTTCACTGCAGCAGGTGAGAATGGTTGGGCTCTGCCGATAGGGATCCTCTAGCATTGTTAAGAAAACACTGGATTTTATGTTTAATATCATTTAACAAGAGAATCCAGTGCTTTTTTCATGATTTGACAAGATCTGTGTTTTTAGGAGCAGTTTGTTTAACCTGCTTCATTGCACATTGTTAGAGCTGGCGAAGCAATTATATCATCACAGCACCACTCCTGTGCACAAAATGGATACCAACACATCACAGTTTTCAAAGTATTTATTTTACATTTTACTAAAGACATTTACCAAATATAATGCAACGGTTTACATACTGGATCCTAATAGGGTTCCACCAAGCCCCATTGACAACGAAGTTGTCAAAATGTGACTTGGTGAAATCCCCAATATCGACAGGTGAAATTTCGCTTGTCAGACGTTGAGTGTTTTTTTTGCGGGGGGAGGCTGCTGCACCCCCTCCCGAATCTAAAGATAACAAACTCTGAGTTGGAGTTTGTTCAAAGTGGGGGAGCACACTTGCGAAGTGGCGAAATTTTACCAGCGGACCATTACAGTGACAATTTCGAATTCTGCCGAAATTGTTGCTGTAATGTTTTTTTCTGTCAAAACTTTGCTGTTTCGACGGTAAACCTCCTTATAGTAACCTTTACAATAATCATATATGGAATGGTACATATTCTCTTTAATGTCTTTTGCCATGCCTCCCTCAGATTTCTTTTTTGACAGCACGTGAAAGGGTGTCAGTTTCTGTCTTAGTGTTCCCCCCAAATTGTGAAAAGTATTTATTTCCTTCTTGGACCTTCTTTTCTCGACTGTTTTCATTTGTCTGTCCTGTCCTGTTATGTATGTTGGGCTGGCCACCCATTTAGTATACATGTTTTGTATTCTTATGTTCGTAATGTGTGTTTCATTGTATTTCTGTACGTTTCTAAATATCAGTCGGAATGAAGATCCTGAGGTAGATAATGCTGTTTTGAATCCCTAAGTTAGCATTCCCCTTAGAAATAAAACAAAACACTTGTAAAAAAGGGTAGAATTCGCCTATAGAACAAACGGAGTCGAGGTTCTATGGCTTAATTATTTATGTAAATATCCCTCGAGTGCGCACTATCGCGCTGCAAGGCAATAGTGAGTAATTTGCCTAAAAGTTCTCTCAAGTTTTATTTTTAGCTTTCTCCTTTCCCTCGGTGTTAGTTAGATGAATAAAATTATGTTAAAGTAGTATGCAGCCGTATTAGACTGCAAAAGCGAGGAATTGCTGCTGAGAGAAGCGAGTAAGCAGATTCAGGAAGTAAATTTGCCCCGTAATGCTGCGCTTCTCGGACTGGGTTCCCTGTGTTCTGCTGTGGCAGCACATTCTCTTGGTTCTTCAAAACTCGCATTGTAGGAGAACCAAAGGAACTGAATCTTCTGTTTTTTTTCACCTTGGGGTAAAAGCAATAATCTCATAGTGAATACTGAGTTACTCATCCTTGGTTACCTTAAGAAAGAAAATAAAGGAGTTTGTTTAGGAACGCTAGTTCTGTCTCTCTCTGTTCCTCCTCAGCAACAGGTAGCTATAGCACCATCCGGCCGCTTTTCTGTCCATTTTATTAGCTATTACTGTTGAGGGCAGAGTCTCAAAGAGAGACGTAATGTTTGTGATTAAATTAAAGGAAATAAAAACATTATATTATAATTTATACCATTCTATGAGGTTCTTATTGTTACTGCTGGGATTTAATATTGTTTTTATATCATTTAAAGAAAGTTAAGAGAATTTACCGAAGGAATGGGTGGAGCTAACCCATCACATGGGTAAAAGTCTGTATAAAACTAAGGTGACTGTTCTGTTAGTCAGTCGAGTGGAAGGTGTTGATGGTATAACACCTTGACTAGCTAGCTTCTTCTAGCTAGAAAATGAGTATGGATTATGCTTCTCTTTGATATCTTTTTCTTTTGTTTGTTTATTCACTTGCAAGTTTGCTTTAATTTTGTTCTGTTGTAAAAATCTTAAATTCTGGACCAGTAATTTTTTGCTCAAGCTACACTTGCCTCATAGTCCTTCCTTTCCACTCACCGCCTATCACATGGCGTTATGCTTTTTTTACATTTTGTGTTGTGCCTGTTTATACCGAACTCTGTTCTCTTTCACGTAGTTTCCCTCTATGCTTAAATGACTTTCTTTTTCTCTCACTAGTTCTGTGGTAGTCCTGTCTATGCCTTGTTTTTATCCATTTACTTCTTGTGGGTACACAGTGATCCACTGTATTTTTTTAAATCTTGTTTGGTTCTAGTCTGCTGGCATAGTGAGAGTGCTAACATACGAACATACGAAAGCTGCCAGCAGCAAAAGACCATCCTGGTCTATCTAGGCTGCTCGAGATTGCAGCTAGCTCCCTATTCAGCAGCTGCCCCACCCCCATCCCCTTCCTTCCTTCCTCCCTCCCTTTACCCTCTCCTTTGCCCTGTCCAACCCCTTCTTAAAGCATTCCACTGTTTTACATGCCATCATCTCAGCCGGTAGTGCGTTCAACTTTGCCACCACCGTCTCCGTAAAGAAATGCCTCCTCACCTCCCTCCTGAATCTACCCCTCTCCAATCTCATGCCATGGCCCCTAGTGTCTCTCCCCACCCTCTTCCTGAATAGACCCTCTGTGTCTGTTTTTATTATCCCCTTCATGTATTTGAAGGTCTCAGTCATGTCCCTCCATCCCTCATCTTCTCCAGTGTATACATGTTTAACTCTTAGTCTGACCTCATATGGAAGTTCCTCCAGTCCCTGAATCATCTTCATTGTCCTACACTGCACCCCCTCCAGCAGCCTAATGTCCATTTGTAGGTATGGGCACCAGTACCGCACGTAGTATTCCAGGTGGGGTCTAACCAACAATCTGTAGAATGGTAGAATAACCTCCCTTCCTCTTGAGGTAATTCTCCTTGCAATGCACCCCATCATTTTGTTGGCCATTGCTGCTGCCTTTCTGCATTGCTTGGAATTGTTCATTGGTCCCGGGATGAGCACCCCCAGATCCTTCTCCTCTTCTGTTAGCGCCAGCTGCACCCCCCCCCGATGGTAGCTTCTCCTCAGATTTTTTGTTCCAAAGTGCAGTACCTTGCATTTTTTTGCATTGAACCCCAGCTGCCATCTGTCAGACCATGCCTCTAGCTTTGCCAGGTCCTCCTGTAGCCCTCACCATCCAACCTGGTCATTCACCACTGCTCCCATCTTGGTGTCACATGCAAATAGGCCGATTTTACTGCTGATGCTCTCCAGATGTCTGCAATAAATATGCCAAACAGCACTGGGCCCAATACCTACCCCTGTGGAACACCACTTGTCACAGGCTTAGGAGATGAGTATTCCCCACCTACCATCACCCTCTGCTGCCTATCTTTTAGCCAGCTCTCTACCCACCACACCAGTTTTGCCCCTGCCCCTGTGCCCCGTAGCTTACTTCCTAGTCTCCCATGTGGTACTGAATCGAAGGCCCTACTGAAGTCTAGGTACAGGACATCGACCGCATGGCCCCCGTCAATTTGCCTAGTCACCAGTCATAGTATTCCACCAGGTTGATCTGGCAGTGGCATGACTTGCACTTGACAAAGCCATGCTTCCTCCTGTCCTGCACCCCGTAGTGCCACTAGTCTCTCCTTTAGGATGGTCTCCATTAGCTTCCCCACTATGGACATTAGACTTACTGGCCTATAGTTCCCCAGTTCATCCTTGGGTCCACTCTTGTGGAGGGAAACCACGTGAGCTAGTCTCCAGACATGGGGTACACATCCTGTATCTAGAGATGAATTAAATAATTCTGCCAAGGGTCCTGCCAGGACCTCTGTCAGCTCCTTTAGCACTTTTGGATGTACTCCATCTGGTCCTGGTGCCTTGTCCACCCTCAATGCCCTTAACCCCTCCAGCACCCTCCCCACTGTAACTTCTCCATCATCCCCCCATCTGTTTCTATCCTCCCTCCTACTGTGGGTAGCGCCCTCTACCTTTCTTTAAAGACTGAACAGAAGTAGTCATTGAGCACTTCTGCCTTTTCACCCCCCTCTTCCACCCACCCCCCCCCTTCTTAATTCTTACATTTTGGTCCTTACAGCTTCTTTTCTCCCTGATGTACCTAAGGAAGTCTTTTTCCCTTTTTTATGCCCTGTGCCAGCCTGAGTTGCCTTACTGCCTTGGCTGCCCTTATCCCCTGGTCACTTCCTTTGCTTCAACTGCAGCACTGATGATTGGGTTTTGTATTTCATGTTCCTGTCAGAAGGCTGGCCAGAAAGGTAAGAACTGAGCCACCCACTAGTTGATTCGGTTCATACATGCCAGTGCGCGGGAGATGTGGGCGACATACATGAGGGCACAAGCACAATGTCACCCTTCACAGTTACGGGTTGACACTGCACTGCCCGAACATACAATGCTCAAAGACTGTCCCTCATCCCCCATAACTAAACATAACCAACTCGGGGGGCGGACATGCCGTGAAGGGCAGGAGAATGGTGTGGACACTGAAAACGGTCTGAGTGCGGGATGCTGTGAAATCCAGCACACCCCTGTCAGTCATGACTTTGTTTTGTTGCCCACATGATGGCCCCCTAATCACGGCACCCTCACAATGGCACACCAATTGATTCAGCTATGTAGAGAAGTAGCACCCATTACCTCCTTAAGCCCACAAACAGTAGCTGTTTTAGTGTAATTTTAGCTTTGAAAGGGAACACTTTACAATTGTCAGGGAAAATGCTACCTCTTTCCCAAAATTGCTACCCCTCTGAAAAACTCTAGAGCTGCCCTTGAGAGTCCGAGAGATGCTGTCTTCTTTCTGGGGGGGATCAAGGCCTGTTGCTTTACCACCACCCCACTTGTGTCATATACATTAGACTCCAGTAGTGAATGGGCATGATCGGGCCACGGGGCACACACATCACATGCATATTTGTGTCTTCACGCTGGCTTCCTGGGGGAAAACAAACAAAAACACCCTGTAATGCAGCATAACTGCTGGGTACTCCTGGACCGCAGTCTGTTCACCCACCACAGTGCTCCTGAGGTACTCCCTAACTGGAAGGCACCACCATGGGGGGGGGGGGAGAGACAAGGGAGAATAAGTTGTGGTGAGATGGAGTAAGTGTGCATGCTAACTGGGACTTAATCATGTTTCTTGTACTCTTAACACTGTTTTACAGGACAGTGTGGATAGAGTCACCAACACTATCAGTCTTTTGGAGCAATTTTAAACTGCTCGTAATGAAGGTGTCTGGAGCAAACTTTATCAATGTAAAATACATACATGGCAATAGATTGGCACAGTAGTGCAAGACATTTATTATTTTTGCAACAAACGATATTTCAGTCGTCCTGACCAAGATGTCAGGGTCGCACATCCCTGAACTAGTAGGGTGCAGAGCTGAGGGGAAACTCATTCATGAACGAGTTAGTTATTTTTGGTCATATATGGTCTTGAATGAGTTAGTTATTTTTGGTCATATACGTGGAACAGTCTGTATCTCATACGGTTAATGATATAGATTTGTACAAAGATATTCCAATTCAAAAATGAGTGCTGTAACCGATTTTATTTTGTGTATAAAAATTGAAGCCGTGCCTCTGGGCATGCTCCCTTCTCTTATTTTCCCCTCAGTCTGCTGTCATCCTCTATGGACTCCCCCCCAGCATATTTGTGGGTGTTTGCTTTTGCGTGGATCACCTTTACCACCCCTACTTGCCTCCTGCCTTGATTCACCACTATGCCTTTTTAATTAAATTTTTTTTGATCCCCTGTATATTTTTACACAGTTTTTTGTACTTACGTTACTTTATCCACCTCCTTGATTCTAGTCATCACACTACATTATCTTTCACTTACATTACAGCATTTTTTTTCCCTTTTCTTCAGTTTCCTGTTACCCCCACCCCTTTCCCCAATTTGCACCTAGGAATGACCCAGGGCCATGACAAATTTCATAAATTTTCAAATAAATAACAAAATAAATAGAAACTTAGTTGAGATATGCACTTAGCACTACTAGCGCTGAGAATTGGGTCAGGACACCTGTTTGACCCAGTCATATTTTGGGGCCTCCTCCGCTAGGCTAGTTTGGAAAAATTAGCTGAACTGGATTTCTACAAAAAAAAAAAATGATGGTCTGAAAATTCTTTATGCAATTTTCAGAGGTAAAACTTTAAAGCAGTCCATCTCTAGGGTGCCTATATGTGGCAAATTAGTCTTAATGGGGAACGTCCATGAGGGAGTGGTGGATAAGGATGGGTGGACACATGAGAGCTAGAAATGTGCATGTGGGGACACCACAGTGCCTGTTCTTTATGTCAGGCTGAATCAGGTTTGGCTTGACCTGACTTGAAATTGGTCCACTGGCCCAAATTTCTCAGCTCGCACAGCCTTACTCTGTAGTGCTCTGCTGCCTTTGGGTGATGGCTTGGGTTAATGAAGCAAACCTGTGATATCGACATAGCTGCAGCACTTACCATTTGACAATCAGGAGGCCACACTGTGTTTTTTAATATACGTTTATAGGGGTGCTACGAGGGCCTCTTCTGTATATAAGTGTGTTACCTTGTAGGTTCTTAGGGCAAAAGAACTGCAAATCAAAGGTAAGCAGTTTTGGTACCCTAAGGATGCAAGAGGCGACACTCTTATATCCAGAAGTGGCCCTCCTAGTGCCCCAATAAATTTATTACACATTGTGCTGCGATTTAAAAGGAAAAAAAACTTTTACTGCAGCCTCTTTCTGTGGCGCAAATGGTACTATCCAGAAGCCCATTAAACAGGAACGGTGCATGACATAGTCTTATGGAAATAAGAGTACCTCACACGCAACCGAAGGAAGTGCTGTGATTGGTTATGATCTATAATGCAATTTTTAATTTTGTTTTGATCAAGCTATCTCTCACCTCCCCCAGCTCACTCAGTGACCCCTCCCCCAGCCTCATCACCAACCTTCTCATGGACTTTGTGTTTATCCACCATTTGCCCAGGACCATGATAGTTCCGGGTGGCCTGCCATATGAGTTGTGCATGTGCCTGCCAACGCAGTGGTAGACCAGAACTTTAACCTCCAGCTCCTGGTTTTCTCCCCAAGTGTTCTGTGGTGCAGTGATTCACATGCACGCATAGAGCTGCACACATGTGTGCCTGGCACACAGCAACTGCCCTCTCACCCATTTAGATGTTCCCACTGTACCGCCTCCTGGCTTCCGCCAGGTAACAGTCACGTAGGGGGACACAGCTTCCTCCCTCCCACAGCTGGCTCCCAAGCAACCTGAGTCCATTCCTGAATGTAGGTTGCCAGCATAGTGAGTAGTAATGCTGTCTCTACGCTACTGGGCCAGCTCAGTTTGTCATTTTGTAGCCAGAAAAGGTATTCTGAGCTGTAAAAACCTGTTTCCAGCTGAAGGCTGATTTACTGCACACGGAACTGTTTTACTGACGGGTAGTGTTGGCCAGGGTACCAGGGACAGTCCCCTACCTTTACAAGTGTCATGGGATCTTTGACTTTCACCTGGACAGCTACCAGCAATTGGCAGAAGGGACATTGACTTAATGTTTCATCTGAAAGATAGCATCTCAACAGTGTAGCACTCCCTGACTGGTGCTGCACTACGCCATCAGTATTAAGTATTAGCCCAAGTTCCAGGGGTGGAACTAGAACTAACAACCTTCTAAACGTCTGGCCCCAGAGGTGAACAGACATCCCACTGAGCCACTGGCATCAGCCTCTTCACTAATGTGAAAAAAATATTAACTATGTGCACTATTTCCTTCTCCCAGAACCCTTCAACCTGACCTTGCAGAGGAGGGATTGGATGTCAGCAGGTTAAAGAGAAGCAAACATAGAGTGCTGTGCTCACAGCCAGTGTACTGTGCAAAAAAGTATCATTAGCGTGAGTTGTCACTTTTGAGGAAACATTGAAAAACATATAGTGCTACACGCCAAGACGCAGCACTCTGTGATAAAGATGTCACCGATTACTAAGTGACTGGAGTACTTGACACTGGAAAACTGACAAGAGCACGTCATCCTGGTGGGTAGCACTTTACTATTTAGTCACAAATGAGTTTCAATTTGATAGGGTTTTTTTATTTCTATGCCTTTTATTCTTAGTTACTAGATTCACGCACATGGAAACAGGATCCCTGCCCCGTACAGTTGATCTGCTTCTGCTATGTAGTTCTTTGCTGAAGTCCCAATCCTGTGCTTGTCATATCATAAGCATTTCCACAGCAACAAAATGTGATGTCACAAATCGAGGATTATAACTTCAGCAAAGAATTCAGCAGCAGAAGACGACGGTAAGGGTAAGAGTTCTGGTTCCATGCAAATTTATCTAGTAATAAAGAACAAATATATATGAGGTATAGGCTGAGATGTTTTTAAACATTATGTTTTCAGAAATGTTCTCAAAAGAGATCAAACTCATTTCAAGGTTAAGACTGTAACCAGCCTAGCAAATATTGGGGGCGGGAGGGGTGATGGAGTCTCCTGGGGAGGCACTTAGCCGTAAATCACTGACCACCTCACGAAATACAATCTTCTCTGTGACCAACAACATGGTTTTCGTAAGGGGCATAGCACCACTACCGCCCTCCTCGCCTTCACCTCGCATGCTCACTCCGCCTTGGATCGCGGCCACCTTACAGGTGCTATATTCGTGGCCCTCTCTAAAGCTTTTGACACTGTCAACCATGCCCTACTGCTTAACACTGTCTCCTCCAGTGGCTTCTCCAATGACTCTCTAAACTGGTTCACCAGGTATCTGTCAGATAGAACCCAACAGGTTGAGGTAGGCACTGTCTTGTCCCCCTGCCTCCCGGTCCACTCTGGTGTCCCACAGGGTTCGATTTTTGGCCCCCTACTTTTCAGCCTATACCTAAACTCCCTCCCGTCAGCCGTCTCAGGAAACCTGCTCCTATATGCGGATGATGCCGTACTGTTCGTCCTCAGACTCCGATCCACTTAAACTCCACCAAACACTCCAAAATAGCTTCCATGAAGCAGAACATTGGTTGTCCACTCAGTGTCTAATAAATAACTACAAGAAAACTAAAGTTATGATATTCTCCCACCCGAAGAACCCCCGCAAGAACCACTGTCCCCCATTTCTCACTGTCAACCACACCCCCTCGAGCAAGTTAACAACTTTAAATACCTAGGGATCACCTTAGACCCAGCCCTCAACTATAAACAACACATTCTTCTCCTTGCCTCAGCCCTAAACTCGAGATTAGGTGTGCTGTTTAGGTACAAACATTGCCTGACCCCAGAGGCTCTACGGATCACCATCAATTCCTCTGTCTCGTCCTCCTGACTATGGCATACATATACTGTGTTGCTCTAAAACTCTGCGCCACACGCACCGCCTGTACTCAAACAAAGCCTGCCGCTCATCCTAGGCTGTGATCACCTCACCCACACTTGCACACTATACAATGCTCTTTAAATGGCTCGTTAACCTAGCTAGCAGAATCAGGTATCATACAAGCCTGTTGACAAAGAAAATACTCCTAGGCCTTGCCCCTCCCTCCCTCACCTCTATTATTCGACCAGCATCCTCAGCCAGATCCACACGAAACTCGAACAAGCCACTTCTATGGGTACCCTATCCCTATACCTCATTGCAAAGGACTTTCAGCTACCAAGCCCCAAATTGGTATAACTCTGTCCCAATCCAAATAGCCAATGAAACAAGGCTAGGTCCTTTGAAAGCTAGACTAAGGGAACTCCTCCTAAACTCTAACGTGTGTGACTTCCCCTGACCCTTTCCTACTGCACTCTGCCCTATTGGCGCCCATATCTATCTCTGTCTCTGGTTCACAACCTTCTACCTCACTAACTATCAGTCGGTTACAGTCTTCTGCAACCATTGTGGTAAAGTAAAGTGACTCAACTACTGTAAAGACCTTGACCTCCCCGATCAACCCTGTCTGCCATGTACTGTAATGTAATATAATGTAATGTTATACTTCATTATGTATTATGACTCCCATGTACTGAAATGTAACCTAACTCCTCATTATGTAATATACTGTAATGTCTCATCTCTGTTAGCTAATGTTTGCTCTGTACTCTAATGTATGATGTGGAACCTTTGTAAATGAGTCTTTGACTCAAAGGTCTTTCTGAATTTGTCCAATAAATAATAATAATAATGTATACCTGTGCCCTCCCAGTTTTGTCCCCCATGTTACTCGCTGTGTACATATTGTTATCGGGAAAGTTTATCCAACTGTATCAGTTGGAGTTTCATTGCTATGCAGATGATATGGATTCCAGTGCCACTGCGCGATCGAAAGGAAATGGGGAGATTAGGGTCGACGTCTCAGGTATATTTCTTTTTTCAGGGTTTGGCAGACTGTTGCAGAGCGTATTATGTAGGATTGAGCATTGTTTTTGTGAATTTACTGTGCTGGGACTCTGGGACTCTGGGAGGAGGGAGATGAGTCGCAGAGGGAGGGAATTGGTGGGAGGATAACTCGCACCATTGGCGAGCATACCAACACACATGGCAGCAACAGCCCACTAGGTGTTGTAGTCCAGAGAGTTAAATCAGAGTCCAGAAGATGCTCCACCACTCGATTCCACTGTCACCAAATAATCAGAAGGAAACGGGAAGAGCAGCATCAGCATCTCAGCTAACTTTCTTTTTTCAGGGTTTGGCAGACTGTTGTAGAGCTTATTATGTAGGAATAATTAGAATTTCTTGTGAATTTACTGTGCTGGGGGCTGGGGCTTTGGGAGGAAAGAGGTGAGCTATAGAGGGACTAGGGCTTGGTAGAAGGATTGCTTGTCCCATTGGTGAGCACACCAAAACACATGGCTGCAGTAACCCAATAGGAGCATTGTAGTCCCGAGACTTAAATCAGAGTCCAGAACTTGCTCCCTCATTCAATTCCAGCACCGCTGAGCGATCGGAAGGAAGTGGAGAGAGCAGTGTTGGCATCTCAGCTCAGTTTCTTTTTTCAGGGTTTGGCAGACTGCTGCAGAGCTTATTAAGGATTGATCAGTGTTTTGTGAATTCACTGTGCTGGGGGCTGGGGCTTTGGGAGGAGGGAGGTGAGCTACAGAAGGAGGGCTTGGTGGGAGGATTGCTTGTGCCATTGAGGAACACACCAACACATGTGGCTGCAGGAGCCCAATAAGACCACTGTAGTCCTCTTAAGAGACCCACAATCCTTAGTGACCCTTGTGTGAGAGACCCAGATGCTGTAGTGCAATGAAGCAGGAAAGTAGTGTCCATCTATGTGACATCTGGGTTACTGGGTACATCCACAAGTCAGACTGCAAGATGCAGGCAGCACTGCCCAACTGAGGCCAGGTAGGGTGGGGATAGTTGGTAGCAGGCAAGACTTGTCAAGGGGTTGTAGCTGATCCCTATCTAGGGTCAGCCTTTGGAGGGGCAGGTGGAAGGTGATTTTATAGGAATTGCAGCTGGTCCCTATCAAGGGTCATCAAACATCTAAGTTTTGAGAGTGCAGCTTTTCAGCCATTCCCATATAGGTTAAGTGAATAGTAGTGATCTCGCATGGAATGCAGCTTTTCAGCCATCCCTGCCTAGGATAGGGTACTGGGTTAGGTGAACAACAAATTTAGGGGTTGAAGCTTTTCAGCCATCCCCACCTGGGTTGAAAGTACTAGGATCCAAGTAAAGGTTTTACTGGAGATAGCAGCAAAACCCTATATAGCAGGGTTTTATTTAACTGTAAAAACTGATTAGCGTTTTGCTCATAAAAGTTCTAAAACATTGTGAAAATGCATAGCACTTACCTCACTGTGTTTAACAAACATAACACTTCTAGAAAATCTATATAAATGCTTTATGTACAGTTAGTATTGTCCCAAGAAAAAACTGCTAATCAATTATTTAAAACCCTGTATAGGGTATAGGCTGCAGAAGGGGTTAAAACAGGGCTTTGTTTGGGAGGACTGAATAGCATAATGTAGAGGGGGGTTGCTGATGGGATGGGGGATAGGTAGGGTAGTGTGTTGCAGGGGATGCAGGGCAGCAGTTTTCCTTGGAACTCACTGGGATGCTGAGTGGTGTCTGGTCTGCAGGAACCTTGATTAGCTGAGGGTGGAGATATGGCAGGGAGCTAGGAGCACTACTAGAGGGGAGAAAGTGAAACAGGTGTGGGTGGAGAGGGGAGGGGAGGGGTGGCTGACGGGGGGGTCAAGGGATGGAGCTTAGATTGAGTGGTGGGATGGGCAGGGGGAGTAATGGAGGGACGGCTATGGCAAACTCCCTGGGTGCCACTTCCTCAGCAGAAAAGAGGGCCTAGGGGAGAGGGATGGACATTGGTAAGAGGCACAGGGAAGGCTATAAAAGGGAGGATGGCTGGTGGGAGCATCCCTAGGGGTGCCACTGAGTAATACATTTCTCCCACTGACTAGGGAAGGTTCAGTTAAGACTTGTGAGGGGGATAGTGGGAAGCAGCAATAGGAGAGAGGTATGAAGACTATGAGAGGTATGCACAAGGTGATCGACTGGGAGATGGATGGGGGAGTGAGTAGAGAAGACAGTGCAGTGAGGGGATGAGGGAAGGCAGGAAAAGGGCCCTGTGGAGGAGGGCAGAATGGGAAAATGTGGAGCGATGTGGGGGGGACTGAGGTGGTCCGAACAGAGGGCAGATGAAAGGAAGGAGGGGTCAGCTAAAGAAGCACAAGCAGGAGCAGAAGGGGGATGGAGACAAGGCAGCAGTTGGGGAAGAGATGGTTGAGATCCTAGGAAACTCCATAGTTATGGGAGTTAGACTGGGAGGCGCATGTGTTAAAGGGAATTGCAGAGAGTGCACTGTATGCCAGGGATGACACAGGGAGGGTGGGGCAAAGAATAGCCAGGATTATGGACCAAGTGGAGGGCAGTCACTCCTCATTGTTCACCTGGGTGTGACCAGTTTGACTGACAGTGAGGTAGAGGTGGTCCAGGGCAGGTTCAAAGAGGTGACGTAGATCTGCAGGAAGGTGGGGAGGTTACTGGCCTTTTCAGAAGTGCTACCAGTACTAAGGGCCAGCACTGCATGGAAGACTAGGGTTGAGGAATTTAATGACTCACTTGGGGTAGTGTAATGAAGAGGGACATGGAATAATTGGTGACTGGGCGGACACATCGGGGAACAAAAACCTTTATGCATTGGACAGGTTGCACCTCAGCAAGGAGGGTGTGAGAGTGCTAAAGGTCAACTTTGATAAGTGCATTAACAGGGAAGTGAATTTAAACAGTATGTCCAGGAACCCACCAAGAACAGGGCTATAGTGGACATTTTTACAAACATAACAAATGGAGAGCATGTCCAGTCGGTGAGTGTGAAAGCACTGCTGACAGGAAGTGACCACAACACTGTGTGATTTCACCTAGACATGGGCAAAGAGAGGATTGGAACTAACACAAGAGTGTTGGGCTTAAGAAGGGCAGCCTGTGGAAAGATGGGGGGAGTTCTGGAAGGGCACCTCACTGGGATAAGGAAAGAAATGGGGGTGGACCAGAAATAGCCTGTCATCAAGGAAATGCTGTTGGCAGCTACTAATAAGTGTACCTAAGTGAGAGACACAGTGAAGAGCAAAAAAGTCTGAGCCAAGAAGCCCAGCTGGTTTGACAGGGAAGTTGCTCATGTGGTAAAGATCAAGAGGGCTGCCTTCAGAAGGTACAAAATCACCAGAAGAGATGAGAACAGGGAGGAATACAATATCAAAGCAAAGGAGGTGATCCAGGCAGTCCAATTGGCCAAGGCCAAGAAGGAACTGCAGCTAGTTGACGGGGTGAAAAAGGGAAAGAAGGCCTTCTTCTAGTACATCAGGGAGAAGAGGGATACCAAGGATGGGACAGTCTGGCTGAAGAAGGAGGAGGAGTGGGTGGAGAGTAGCGTAGAGGTACTTAATAAGTACTTCTGTTTAATCTTCACAAAGAAGAAGGATGTCTCAGCCCCCCCCCCAGGGAAGAGGGGGAGGTAATGGGGAGAAATCACAGATGGGGAGATAGACATTGATAGGGTGAGGAAGGGTTTAAAGGCCCTGAAGGTGGACAGGTCCAAGGGACCAGATGGCATATACCTAAGGGTGCTGAGGAAATTAGCAAACATGCTAGCAGGCCCCCTGGTGGAGCTTTTTAACACCTGTCTAGATAGAAACAGGAGTGGTAACCCTGGACTGGAGAACAGGCACATGTAGTACCACTACATAACAGTGGGCTGAGGGACAACCCTGGTAATTATTGGCCGGTTGGTCTGACCTCAATAGTGGAGAATGTCATGGAAACCATAATGAAGGAATAACTGATAAACTTCCTGGATATAAACGGACTCCATGATGATAGACAGCATGGGTTTGTGTCAGGGTGGTCTTGCCAGACCAACCTAATTGATTTCTTTGATTGGGTAGCAAGGACAGTGGACAAAGGCCAAGCAGTGGACATACGGGACTCGATTTTCAGAGGGTGATGCAGGGCGTGCATCAAGCCCTGTGTCAAACCCTTTCTTTGGTGCAGGTACGCCAATCACCTTTGCCACAACTGCACCTGATATTGGTAGGTTGGGCACAGTTGTAACACTTTACCCAGTATATGGCAGCTTACACCGTATTTGTGGCGCAAGCTCCGTTAAAAAAGGGCACCCAGGATTACCGCAAGTTAGACCAGAAAAATTGTTCTAACTTGTGGCACGTGCCGCATGGGACAGAAATCCCGATCACTGGCTGTGAGAATGCCACAAGCCCTGGGCGCCATATGCTCAGTGCACCTTGGGCTTGCGGCATTGGAGGATGTTTGAAAATTGAGCCCATATTATCTAGATTTCAGAAAGGCCTTCAACTCTGTTACCCAAAGAAGATTAATTAGGAAGCTGGAGGACATGGAGGTAGGGGCAAAATTGACCAGGTGGGCTAAAGGATAGAAACCAGAAGGTGTTGGTCGGGGGGGGGGTAATTCTCAGAGGCGAGGCCAGTCCCTAGTGGGGTCCTACAGGGCTTGGTGCTCGGCCCAGTGTTATTCAACATCTTTATCAGCGATATTGCAGATGGGGTAAAAGGCAACATTTGCCTCTTTGAGGATAACACAAAGCCCTGTGGGAGAGTGGGCACAGAAGAAGGGAGACATGACATTAGGGAGGACCTGGCTAAACTAGAGAGATGGTCAGGTATTTGGCAGCTGAGCTTCAGCACCAAAAAGTGTAAGGTAATAATTCACTTAAGGGCGAAGAGTGCGGAGACCAAATACTGGCTTGAGTTGTACAGATTGCCAAAATCAATGGAGCAGAAAGACTTGAGAATGATCACCATGAGTGACATGAAGCACTCGACACACTGCAAGAGAGCAGCGGCCAAAGCAAATTAGAAGCTAGGATGTATAGCCAGGGGTATAACCAGTAGGAAGGCGGAGGTTATCCTGCTACTGTACATGTTATTGGTTAGGCCACATCTGTAGAACAGTGTACAGTATTGGAACTCTCACCCAAAGAAAGACATCAACTTACTGGAGACAGTGCAGAGAAGGGCAATCAAGATGATCCAGGGACAGCAAGGCAGGCCTTATGAACAAAGGCTCAGAGATCATAGCATGTTCTCTCTGGAGGACGGAAGGGAGAGGGGTGACATGATCGAAACCTTTAAATACCTTAAAGGTTTCAACAAAGTGAACTCTGAGGGACTATTCGACTTTACTTGAAATATTCTTTCAAAGCTCAACTTCCTGTCTGTCTGGATTTGATAATAGTCACCAGACACAGGGTTTTATTTAACTCTAAAAAATTGATTAGCGTTTGGCTAATAAAAGCGCCAAATCTTTGTGAAAATGCATAGCTCTTGCCTCACTGTGTTTAACAAACACAGCACTTATAGAAAATCTATATAAATACTTTCTGCACAGTTAGTATCATCCCAAGAAAAAAACTGCTAATCAATTATTTAAAACCCTGAGACATCCTCTACATCTCTGAGCCCTGGCTGTCCTCCAGGATTCCAAACTCTAGCCTGTCCCTTCATATCATATTTTTATGCAGTGCAGGTGAAAACATGGGGGCAGTATTGCCATCTATGCCCATCACAGCCTCTCTTGCACCACAGCTTTCAGTGAAGCTGCGTCTTCCTCCCATGAATTCTTCCTGGTCAGGCTGTCATTACCCTCCTTTGTACCCACCTTCATTGGGGTTTTCAATGCCTGACCTAGAATATTCGCATCAACCTTAGTTCACTCCCTCTTTATCACTTCTCAATCTTCTGCTGGCGAACACATCTTGCTATCACTGAACCCACCTAGCTCAACCCCCACTCTCATAACTAGTCCATCCTGGACTGGGTTCTCTCCTCTCACCCCCACCATACTGTAGCAGCAGGAATCCTGCCAGATGCTGTCTGTGACCACTGCATGATATTCTGCATCAAGAAGATCCAGCATCCACTCTTCTTCCCTAAATACATCTGGACCAGGTTCCTTTAGCTCACTCAACACCTCCGCTCTCTTGAGTGAGTGGACAGCCATACCTTCCACCACAGATTTCGATATTGCCCTTTCCCTGTTTGTTTCCAGATTCTCATCTGTATGGGACAAGCTTGCCCATTTAGAAAATCCAGGATCAAAATTCACCATCATCCTTGGATTACCCCTGAAATCATTGACCAGTGCAAGTCCCGTGACCGTGCCTGGGCATGTTTCAAACTATCTCACTCCTTTCCTGACCTCCTCTTATAAAGGCTATCAGAAACTCCTGTACTAAGGCTGTCAAGGCAGAACATCGCAGTATTTCAAGGCCAGCCTTCAGAAACATAGAATGTGTTGGCAGAAAAGGATCGCCAGGCTCACCCAGTCTGCTCAAAATTACCTACCTAAAAGCCATGTCTTAGGGAGCTAGCCTTCCACACTAAGCCTCCTAATAATTCCTTTGTATCTATCCCATGCCATTTAAAGCCCCTCACTGTCTTAGTCCCCAGCACCTCCCTCGGGAGTCTATTCCAGCTGTCCACCACCCTCTCCATGAAATAGAATCTCCTAATGTTGCCTCAATCTCCTCCCCCCATCTACAACTCATGACCTCTAGTTTTCGAGTGTCTCTTCAGCTGGAAAATGTTGCTCACCGGTACCCTATTTATGCCCCTGAGGTATCTGAAAGTTTCAATCATGTCCCCTCTCTCCCCCTCCTTTGCTCCAGGGAGTACATGTTAAAGTCTCTCAGCCTGTTTTCATATGACAACTGACTAAGACCCTCCACCAATTTAGTTGCCTTTCTTTGGACCTTCTCCAACCTTTCCACATCCTTCTTGAGGTGCGGTCTCCAGAACTGGACTCCATACTCCAGGTGTGGTCTCACCAATTGCTTGTAAAGAGGCATTATGACCTCCCGCTTTCTACTAGTGAACCCCCTGCTAATACATTCCCAACATTCTACTGGCTCTTGCCACTGCTTTCTCACACTACTTTGCCACCTTAAGCTCTCATGAAATGGTTATGCCCAGGTCCCTTTCTACCTCAGTTACCTCCAGGACCTGCCCCCCCATCCTGTGTTCTGCCCCTTGGTTTTTCCTCCCTACATGCATGATTTTGCACTTTTTGCGTTGAATAACAATTGCCACTCTCTTGACCACTACTCCAGTTTATCCAGGTCCCTGTACATCTTTCTAACCCCTTCCTCAGTATGCACCCTGTTGCAGATCTTTGTATTGTCTGCCAATAGACATACCTTCCCCTCTAGCTCTTCCACTGTGTCTCCTATAAAGATGTTAAACAGGAGCGTCTCTGGTACTGACCCCTGAGGCACCCCACTAGTGACTGAGCCCTCCATTGAGGGCATCCCATTTATAACTACCCTTTGCCTTCTGTCCCTAAGCCAGTTCCCCACCCACTTTACTACTACCAGATTTAGCCCTAAGCCTCCTGTGCGGCATGGAATCAAACACTTTGCTAAAGTCAAGGTAAGCAGTATCCACCCCCCGACCCCCTACCCTGATGACCCAATCAAAGAACTCAATCAGGTTCATTTGACATGATCTGCCCTCCGTGAACCCATGTTGCCGAGGGTCTTGTAGACCATTGGCTTCAAGGTAGCTACTTATCCTTTTCTTTAGCAGTTTTTCCATAAGCTTCCCCACCACCGATGTCAAGCTCTCACCGGTCTGTAGTTGCTTACTTCTTCTTTTTTACCTCCCTTGTGGAGGGGGGCCACATTTTCCCTCCTCCAGTCCACAGGAACCTCCCCTGTTTCCAGGGACCTATTGAATAGGCTCGCCAGAGACTCAGCTGTTTCTTTCCTGAGCTCCTTTAATATTCTGGGGTGCACCCCATTAGGACCCATGGCCTTGTCTACCTTCAGTCTCTTTAATTCTCTCAGGACTTTTTTCTAGGAATGGACTAGTGTCCATCACCCTTGTTGCCTGCCTTCCCCCTTCCCCTCCACCATGAATACAGAACAGAAGTAGCTGTTTAATATTTCTGCCTTCTTCTGGTCATCCTCCACCAGCCATCCACCCTTGTCATTTAGCCTAGCTATCCCTCCCTTTGACTTTCTCCTCTCGCTCACATACCAAAAACATTTTTTTATCCCCCTCCTTGACAGATCTTGCTATATTCCCCTTCGTTCTTGTCTTTGCTTTTCTGTCCTCCAATCCTGCCTCCTTCTGCCTTACCTGGTATTCCACCCAATCTTCCTCTTTCTAAGTCTGTTTGTATCTCTTAAAGGTGATTCTCTTTACTCTAACCTTCTCTGCCACCACTTTGTTGTACCATAGTGACTTCCATTTTTTCCTGTTCTTGTTGACCTGCTTGATACAGTGATTTGTGGCCTCCAGTATTGCCCCCTTAATTGCCACCCACTTTTTCTCCACCCCGTCAGCATGTCCACCCCTGACAGTGCTTTTTGAAGACAGACACCCATTTTCCTAAAGTCTGCTCGCCTGAAATCCAGTACCTTCACCTTGGATTGGCAACCCACAACAGCAGTCTCCACCATGAACCAAATTGTAATGTGGTCACTTGTGCCAAGGTTCTCTCCCACTGAGACCTCCATCACCCTATCCCCATTTGTAAAACCAGGTCTAGGATAGTCCCTTCCCTGGTTGGTTCTTTTACCAACTGTCTCATCAGAGCCCCCTGCAGTGAGTCAATGATTTCCCTACTTCTAGTGGATGCCGCTGATGCGGTACCCCACTCTACATCCGGCATATTGAAGTCCCCCATCAGCAGCAACTCCCCCCTGTTTGCTATCCTCTGGATTTCCTCCAGCATTGCCCTATCCACCAACTTTTACTGTGAAGATGGCCTATACACCACCATTGCTCTTATGACTTCCCCTTTTCCTGTCTTTAATGATACCCAGATAGCTTCAGCCCCTCCCATTTTCCCTGCACTTCTGTAGCTTTAATGTGTTCCCTCACATATAGTGCAACCCTTCCCCCCCTTGTTTCCCTCCCAGTCCTTTCTGAAAAGCCTATACCCTGGTACTACCATGTTCCCATTCCTGACCCTCGCGGCCCCACGTTTCAGTGATACTCACTATATCTAGGTCTGCCTCAGCCATGAGCGCACCCAAGTCAGGGATCTTGTTTCCTAGGCTCCTGGTGTTGGTGCACATGGCTTTCCATACATCGGATCTACTCTTGCTCTCCCCCTCCGCCATACGCATCCTTTTCCCCTCAACCTCCGAGAGGTTACCCTTGTCCCTCCTAGTGGTTAACTTTTCATGTCCTGCCAATTTTCCCCCAGGCCTTGTGTTCACGCCCCCTGAATTTCTATTGGTCATGGCCCCTTAATCTAAGATGACAACCTCCCCCTGGTTACCTGCAGTTACCCCTAGTCATCCCAGGCTATCTAAGTACACATCAAATTTTTGCACTAGTGCACTGACCCCTTTCCACGTTAAGTGAAGGTCATCCCCCTTGAATAACCTCCTATCCCAGAAATCCCCCAGTCACCCATGAAAAGGTACCCTCTAGCCTGACACCACATTTTCATCCAGTCATTCAGTTCCATGATTTCAGCATGTCTGATTTTTCCTACCCTACCCTCCTTCTCCCATACTGACAGTACCTCAGAGAATGCCAGCAAAACTGCCCTACCTTCTAGACTATCTGCAAGGTGTTCGTAACTGTTCTTTGCCTCTTCCACCGACTGTCTTGCCAAGTCGTTAGTGCCTAGGTGAATCAGGACCACCAGACCACCATCCTTTCCATCGAGCATCCTGCCAGTCTTCTCCCTATCCTTCTTTGCTGATGCTCCTGGCAGACATTTGACCATCACCCCCTTACCCCCCCAATTTGGAGTTCGCCCCTCTGACTATTGAGTCCCCTATCACCACTCATTTCTTTATACTCCTATGCCCTTCTACCCCCTTCCTTTTTCCCTGTCTTCTGGTCTTTTTTAGAATCCTCTGCTTGTTTTAGCTCCCTCCGTTCTGCTGTGGGTTTGGCTTCCTTGGCCAAGGGTGCATACCGATTTTGCATCTGGGTGCTGTCCACCCTAGCCATGCTGCCCTTACCCACTTTTCCCCCTCCCTCTCTCTCCACCACCTTCCAACCCTCCCTGACACCATGGGGTCCAGCAGTGTATGATGTGCTGAGGGAGCGCCCCCTGCCAACGTGTGTCTCAATCTTGATATTTCCCCCTAGGCTGCCTCCAGCTGCCCCCTGAGCCCATCCAGGTTCTGACATATTGGGCACCCCTCCTCCTTCAAAGAATCTCTCTGGAGATGAGAGCCTCACATTGACAGTAATTGATAATTCCCATTTTTTCCCAGTGAAACTGCTCCAGCCCCGAAGCAGCTTTCTCAATTATGCTTTACCCCATGTGGTACCAAAAAGTCCCTCAGATTCCTAAACCAGCTCTAGCATACACATGTATTAGACATAGTCCTAGACAGTACCTAATACAGTGTCTCCGGACCCAGAGCTTAACCATACAATTGCATAACAATTAGTGCACACTTATCTCTCTGGCCACCTGCAGTCAATACAGAACAGCCTTAACACCCCCCAAAGTTCTGGAAGGTATTCACTGCCTCTTTGACCCTCTCACCCAGTTCACCCATCCAGTCCTTCTGGTAAATGGTTCACTAGTGCCTGACTGCTCCCCTGTTGCTGTTCATTTCAGTGAGTTCTTTACCACTTTTGATCTCCCTTCCACTCACCCTCCTATCTCCTCTGCTTTTCCTCACATTCCCTCTTGTCTCTCTTCAACAGGTTTCCCTTTTTCCCCCATTACTACCCAGGAAAAACCTACTGCCCTTCACTGCCTCAACCTGTGCAAATCCAGTCCTGACAGACTGTATTGCAACCTACTCAAAATCTCTGCACCTGCCATAGCACATCCACTGACTGACCTGTACAACCTCTACTTCTCCCTCAGTCTTGGAAGTTGGCCAAAGTTCTTCCACTTCACAAAGGGGGGACCCTCCCTCCTGGGTAATTTACAGCCAGTCTGTCTCCTCCTTTCCCTTTCTAAAATGCAAGAGAAGCCTGTCTACACTAGACTCTCCAACTTTCTGTCCTCCACTGATTTTCTCTCACCGTTCCAGCCTGACTTCCGGATGCATTACTCCACCATCTCCTCCCTGCTACATGTAACTGATTCTGTCTGCTGAGGGATGAATCAGGAGCATATCACTGCTGCCATTTTCTTTTGATCTGACCAAGGCCTTTGACTTGCGGTCCCACACCCTCTCCTCCTGGGTAAGCTAAGTGCTGCTGGCCTCTCAGCTCCTGCTGTAGACTGGTTCCATTCTTATTTCTCTGACCACCTGCAGTCAATACAGGCTGGTAGTGCTCTGTCCCCTCCATTTCCCATCCAGGTCGGGGTCCCACAGGGCTTCATCCTGGGGCCCATCCTGTTCTCCATCTTCTTTAACAACCTCCCTATAGCTTGTGCCACCTTGCATATCCACATGTACGCAAGTGACACAGTCATTTATACCTCCAATCACTCCACTACAGCCATGGAAGGTCTGCTCCAGCAAGACTTCCACAATGTCCCATTTTAATTTTAATCTAACCAACTCCAGGTCAACACAAATATTACTTTTGGCACCAGCCAAAATTGACCAGACTTCCAGCTCTGCTTGTCTTCTCCACTTTGGATGGCACCCCTCTTGAAGTGGTTCATTCATTCAAATACAGTACCTCGTCGGTGTGTGGCTAGGCAGCAAACTTGACTTCTCTCAGCTAAACTTGGTGTCTTGTACCATAATAAAGGCTGTCTGTTTCCGCAGGTATGCCATGAGCTTGTCACCAAAATGTTGCTTCTGGTTCTTGTCAGTGTGGATGTGATCTATGGCACTGTTTCCTTCATCATCCAGGCCAGACTGGACATCCTCTGTAACGCCTTCTGTCATTTTGCTATGAACTCTCCCTCTTATACCCATCATTGCTCATTCTGCTCCTCCTTATCCACTCTTCCTCTACCTTCATGTCGCCAGCACCACTGTGTCTCATTTATATCCAAATACTGGTTTGGCTCCCTTCCCTCTTACCTCTCCTAAATTCTCTGCTGCATTCGCTCTGCCTCTTGCTTCCTGTGCTCCAGGGATCCTTGCATTTTTTCCATTCCTCATCGCTACTCCTCTGCTAGGCAATCAGCCTTTTCCTATTGTCTCTGGGTCTGATCACGAAAAGGGGTTACCACAGTGTGACATGAGGGTCAAATTTTCAGATTACTTCTAAATTAGTTTTGCGATTCATTTCAAGATACTATGAGTCAAGCATGAAAAAAGAAACATATTAGGAGATAAAATCTTTACATGTTCCCGAGATAAAATAACTCTAATGTGGTGAGTGTAACAAGTGACACCACACATCGTGGTGAATGTAACACGTGACACATGATACTTGTTTTAGTTCTAAAAAGTTTACTAACATATGTCATGAGTTTTATTAAACATGAAAAACAAATATTTACAAGAATTCTATTACATTAATAGCAAACTGGATGTTTGGCACCACATACCATGGTGAATGTAACAAATGACACCACACATGTGTTTCACTCACTAAAACTGTAGTAAACATGCCTAACAACTAACATACTACCACTGGCAGATATAATGCTACAAAACATGCAAAAAACTGACAATTACATTACTGGCAAGTGTGATGTTTGACCCAACATGCCATGGTGAATGCAACGAGTGACACCACACATTTAGTTTAGTTGTAAAATCTTTACTGAACATGGCTAACAGCTAACAAGCTGCTGCTTATAACTGACATAGCGCTACAAAACCTGGAGAAATTTGACAACAACATTACTGACAGGTATGATGTTTGACCCAACATATCATTGTGAATGTAACTAGTTACCGTGGTGAATGTAACTAGTTACCTCATAAACTGATTTCAGTTTTTAAACACTTTACTGAACATTACTAATGACTAACATACTACTGACTTATAAACATGGGTTGACAGGAATGGGCAACCTGATTGGTTGAGTCTCTGTGCAAGGCTGTATATTAAGTTAGTATTAATCCATGGGCCAGTGGAGTGACTCTTTGCGAGGCTATATATTAAGTAAGCATTAATCCATGGGCCAGTGGAGTGACTGTGGAGTTCTGCCACCACCTCTTGTTTTTGAAAATTGAAAAGCAAAGTGTAGGGACGGCTATTTTCAATCCTGTTAGTGAGTGATGCTATTGTATTGCAGTATGGACACCAGTTAATTCCAGCACTGTCTCAGAATTTTATATTTGGTATTGATGATCTACAGTTCCTCGGGTAGAAGACTGAGAGCGCCGTTCCCTTCAAAGTTTATGGGCCCATAAAATATGCACACTGTCTTCCATATGAATCTGTGTCCTTGCGTTGAGATCATGTGAAGCTGCTAGCCCCATGCAGCTGCATAAAATTTAAATGGTATTTGCCACTCTCATCCATTGTGGTTAGCTGACCGATGTAGAAGGTCTTTGAATAATACATGGCATAACATTTGTTCACCTGTGTATGTTCTTTTGACTTCACTTTCTTTGAACAGGCAGAAGGAGTGGCTACATCAGAGCTCTGGTTGGTGGTACTGCTGCTTGATGGAACAGCTGGAGTCTCAGGAACCATGGCAGATGAAGGAGTGGCTGTGTCAGCGCTCCAGCTGGTGGTGCTGCTGCTTAATGGAACAGCTGGAGTCTCAGGAACCCTGGCAGATGAAGGAGTGGCTGTGTCAGAGCTCTGGTTAGTGATGCTGCTGCTTGAGGGAACAGCCGGAGTCTCAGGAACCATGTCTTTGTCAGGATGGGTTGGCAGGGTAGTGTCAAGCATTGTGATAGGAGATGCTGAGGTCACATGTGTGACTGTCATGTCATGGCTCGAATATCCAGAAGATTTCTCAAGTGTACGTAACTTCCATGATTCCACATGACAAGAGTTCTCACATGGGCTGTCTTCCCTTTGACACGATCTACAGAAACAGCTCAGTCCTCTTGTTGCAACCATGCCATCTGCCACAGACTTAACGCTATGGATCCTCATGTGTTCCAGGTATGGTGCGCAATTCAGGTCCTGCTTGATGTTTTATTTGCACATCTCCCACCCAAAAGAAGGTTCTTAGCAAATGGCTACATCCTTCATTGTCTGCTTATGAATTAAGTGGCCCTGGTAAATAGGGTCACTCATGCAATGTAATTACCATTGAATGTGTTAGTCTATTTATTCTGTATGTATATGTATATTTTACCTATTACTGCTCACTGCAGACTGTCTATGTTTATCTTGCTCTCTTCTAACTGTACATTGCCCCTCTTGTTGTTATGTACCTTGTTTGAACCTGTATTTTCATTGTACTCTCCCGGGTCATACCTGAAAATAGGCATACAGATTGTCTAGTGTACCTACCTGGTCAACAAAAGCTAAATAAATAAATTGTCAGGCTCGAGACGCTAAAGGAGACACACTCCACATTCTCAGGCAGACAGACTGACCAAGGAAGATGCGATCCACATTCTCAGGCAGACAGACCGACCGAAGAAGATGCGCTACACATTCTCAGGCAGATAGACTGACCGAGAGAGATGCGCTCCACATTCTCAGGCAGACAGACCGACCAAAGGAGACATGCTCCACATTCTCAGGCAGACAGACCGACTGAGGGAGACGTGCTCCACATTCTCAGGCAGACAGACCCACCAAGGGACACGCGCTCCACATTCTCAGGCAGACAGACCCACCAAGGGAGACGTGCTACACATTCTCAGGCAGACAGACTGACCGAGGGAGATGTGCTACACATTCTCAGGCAGACAAACCGACCAAAGGAGATGCATTCCACATTCTCAGGAGCCAGACTGACCGAGGGAGATGCCCCAAACATTACCAAAGGAGATGCGCTAAACATGCCGCAAGAATCAGAAGAGCAAAGGATATGCACTCAGAATTATGTGTAAACAGTTGTTAGTCACTGAAGAAACAAAACATCTAAAAAATGCATTTGACACTGTCACTTAACAGAAGGTGAAACCAAACAGCAACATGGATCTCAATCCATACCTCTCAACCTTTTGTCCCTCAAATGTGAAACATTGCCTCTCAAAATGTGGAACAAATGAGCAAAATGTGGAACACTTAATCAAATCTTTACCTAAGAAGTTCAGAACACTGTTAAAATGTTTGCATTTATGTTCAGAAAGTCTGTTATTAATTGAATAGTGTATTTTTTGCATCATTTACTATAGATTTTTGCTTTAAAATGTTAACACTGACTGTGGGACAAGTCCTCACAATGTGGAACAGGGAGCTTTTGTGAAGTAAAATGAGGAACGTTCCTCGTAATATGGTACAGTTGAGAGGTATGTCTCAATCCCCCCCAAAACACACACACACACACACATACCAAACAAAGAATGCCACATGTTGCTTAAAATGGCTGAACATAGGTGAGCAAACAAACACAGCTGGAACAAAGGCAGGAGTGCAGGCACATTTACAAAAAAAAAAAAATAAATAATATAACCTGCTTTTAAGCCACCGAACCTGGCTGATACCCCTCCAGCTATATCTGTGTTCACCTACGTTTGGCAAGACAGTCCCAAAACAGTAGCAGAAACAAAACAGCAGGCTGGATTTCAATCCCAAACAACCCCCCCACCACTAGACAAAGGAGGCCGCATGGTTCTAAATATGGCCGAATAACAGCTGGAACAAAGGCAGGCGTGCAGGCACATTTACAAAAAAAAAAAATGTAACCTGCTTGTAAGCCACTGAATCAGGCCGATGCTCCTCCAGCTGTGTCTGTGTTCACCTACAGTATGTTTGGCCAGACAGCAGTCCCAACACCGTAGCAGAAACAAAACAGCAGGCCGGATTGCAATCGCAAACAACCCCCCAATACCAAACAAAGGAGGTCGCATGATTCTCAATACGGCCAAACGTAGGTGGGCAAACAAACACAGCTGGAACAAAGGAAGGAGTGGCAGCATATTTACAAAAAAAATTTAAACTGCTTTTAAGCCACCAGAAAAGACTGTTGCCCTACCAGCTGTGTCTGTGTTCACCTACTTTCACCCAGACAGTCCCATCACAGTAGCAGAAACCACATAGCAGCACGGATCTCAATCCCCCCCCACCAAACAAAGGAGGCCGCATGGTTCTCAATATGGCTGAATGTAGGTGAACAAACAAACACAGCTGGAGCAAATGCAGGTGTGCAGTTTACAACAAAAAAAAAATGTAAACTGTTTTTAAGCCATCAAAACAGGCCAATGCCCCACCAGCTGTGTCTGTGCTCACCTATGTTCACCCAGACTGTCCCATCACAGTAGCAGAAACCAAAGAGTAGGTGGATTTCAATCTCACAATCCCCCCCAAGACCAACCAAAGAAGGCCGCTTGGTGCTTAAAATGGCCGAACGTAGGTGGACAAACAAAAGCAGCTGGAGTAAAGGCAGGAGTGCAGTTTACAACAAAAAAAAAATGTAAACTGTTTTTGAGCCATCAAAACAGACCAATGCCCCACCAGCTGTGTCTGTGCTCACCTATGTTCGCCCAGACTGTCCCATCACAGTAGCAGAAACCAAAGAGTAGGTGGATTTCAATCTCACAATCCCCACCAAGACCAACCAAAGAAGGCCGCTTGGTGCTTAAAATGGCCGAACGTAGGTGGACAAACAAACGCAGCTGGAGTAAAGGCAGGAGTGCAGTTTACAACAAAAAAAAATGTAAACTGCTTTTAAGCCATCAAAACAGGCCGATGCCCCACCAGCTGTCTGTGCTCATCTACTTTCGCCAAGACAGTTTAATCACAACATCAGGACGGAGGTCAATCCCATCCCCCACCCAATAAAGGAGGCCGCATGGTTCTCAGTATGGGCAAATGTAGGTGAACAAACACACCTTGACAGAGTCATAGGAGGAATTTAAAAATCATGTAAATGCCTGAAATGCACACATGCATGTTTGTTTGTCTCTACATTTGGTCAACATTCACAGCAGCAAAGTAACTCGTAGTTTGTTATAGGTCCCCACCCTCGGCCTCCCACAAACACAGGAAGGCACATGGACTCAAAATGGCCAAACTACACCTGGACAAAGGTGTAATACTTTAAAGGGAAACTCCGATTGAGTCCCTCAGTGCAGCAGCGGCTGCAGAAATGCCCAACATCTGCCATTTGTTAGTAGCCCTCATTAGTATAACCTTCGCGGCGGAAGTCACCCGAGGTGCGCGAGATGTCCGCCTGCGGGTCTGTCGCCATGATGGAGCGAGCGGATCTCTTCTATTAAAATTCCAGGGCACCAGGTACTGAAAAAAATTTATTTTATGATGAAAGCCCTAATCGGGCGTTCTGCAGCCACTGCTGCACTGAGGGACTCAATCGGAGTTTCCCTTTAAAAGTAATTGCACAGCACTCCTTGTTGTACACTACACCCTCAAAAGCCCATGCCACACACACACACACACACACACACACACACAAAAGCCAGAAAAGCACTACTACAGCCTGATCCATGTATTTCTCTGAAAGCCATAACTATAAAGTTATTTAAACAAAAGACATATTCCTATTCTCTGTAATGTGACACCCCCCAACATACACACACACCATGCATTGTGAAATGTGATTTCTTTGTGCCAGAATTAAACAACTATAATCATTGAACCATGGTTTTGCCTCATAAACTAAGCATACATTAAATACATTCTCTGCTCTGTGACCCCCCACTCACTCCCCCCAAACACCATGCACCATGCACTGTGCAACTACCCGCCTTTGCACAAACTGCTTTTTTTCCCCCTTTGGACATAACAGAAAGTATGTACCTGGCGTTTCTGAAGTAACCGTGACACCAGGCACACCCGTTGTTGAGCGAGCAAGTAAACGAATGTGCTTGGTGTCACAAAGCACATAAAACACCATTTTGCCACCCAAAACATACCATCGGACGCAGCTTTCTGTTTGTGGAGGCATGTAGAGAGCGCAGAGAAATAAAGCCCCAGTTAAAAGTGGTGTCGGCTTTTACTTCTGCTCTACACCCCCAAAAGACTGGCGATCGTAAATAAGGCCTTACCTGCCGGTGATCGTAACAGTGGAGGAGTGCTGTGACACAGTGTGGTTCTGTGGTCAGTATCAGTCCAAGAAATGAGGACGAACCACAGCATTTACAGTTTTTAAACCGCAGATCGGCTCTGCCCATTGACTCCAAAAATCATGATCACTGCCCAGCACAAATTGGGTGTTCAGTCACTTAAAGTGACTGACGAACATCCGGGCAAGAATGACACCGTGGCAGCAAGGGGTGAAAGATCGGTCCACACGGACATCAAAGGGTCCACTGCTGGACGACGGCATTTTGATATGCAGAGCTTGGAGGAGCAGCAGAAATCTTTTACACCAGCAGTTACATTCACCACAGAAATTACATGCGTAAATATATGTACTTTTGACCATCAGAAAGGGGGAACTGCATAAGAAAAATAAAGACACACAGGCAGACTGCTTTAAAGTAACATTTAATAATGGTAGACACATACAGAATCATTGCAAATAAGTGCAAAACACATGTGAGTTGCACTGTCACATTTTGGTATGGGAAAATGCTGCTGGAAAAAAATATAAAACAACATATAATTTTATGCCCCTATGTTTTATATCTGTCAATATCACACACTACCAGATGCAGTGAAAATGGGAAAACAAAAACTTTCAGATTTTTCTGTTTTGCCTGTAGTTTCTGTGCTGGGCATTGGCAACCCCTTTTCTTGAACAGACCCCTCTCTTTACTCTGAAACCAGCTCCCACCCTCCCTCTGTTTCATTACTTCCCCTGTCTCCCTGACGTACAAGCTAAAACTCCCTCCCTCTGGTCCTGTTTTTCCCTTACCTGACTGCCCCCCCTTACATTTGCCTCCTACCCCAGGTGTAGGCGTGGCTGAATTGCCTGATTTTTGCTGCTTGCTCTAATTGTACTTACTCCTGTTTTAATCAGGTGCTCTGTTCCGTGTTACTGTAACTGTAAGCTGTGTCAATGTTGTGTAATTGCATTTAACTGTGTAATGTGCCTGTGCTATACATTTACCTCCCCTGTTCCCGGCTCGCACCTGGAAACAAAACCTTAGCTCGGTGTGCCTTTCCTGGTCACCAATTTTCAAATAAATAAATAAAGATAGTGGAGCGAATATTTTTACAGGTAGGCTTATAAAATGTTGAAACTGGAGTCAAATGAAGGGGAACGTGAAGATCCAGCACTGTTGCTTATTTCATTACTTGTTTTCCATTACTGGGTAAGTACAGTGGTTAACATTACCAATTTACAGGAATGCCTTGGGAAGCAAAAATCTTTACTTGGACCCCCCAATTACACATACACACACACACACACACACACTCTTACATCAGCTACAATGAATTTTCCTTGCTTGCTTCTTTTGTCATCATTCTTGATAATGAGGGTTTTTGTCTTTAAGAGGAAAAAAGGTAGAGAGCAGTTTGGATTATCACTGTGCTGTCGGCGTCTTCCAGGTCTAGTGACAATACTACAATGGGCAGCTTTCAGAACTACATATGGTCTTCCTTCCGAGGGAGTTGATTAAGCGACTCCGGATGAAATTGAAATCCTGTGATTTGACCTTTGTCTGGCCCGGGAGGGCTGCAATTCACATAACAATTTCCTTTTGTTCTTTGTTTGGAGTTATTAATCCAGCATGAGCCTCGAATTAATCAGGGTAATGCGTCGTTACATTTCTAATTCACAGCCCCACGGTTTGTGTCTTTTTTAATTAAGGCCGAATGATAGCAGGTCTCAGCCCTGATCATACACACTCACTAACCACACTTTGAGGGCTAAGGAGGCTAAATAGGCAGGGTTGAGATAACTCTGAGGTTCCATTTAATTGTTTTCTTTCTTTAAGTAAAGACCGTGGAGTGAGCAGGCTAATTCTAGGCTGGGGGTGTGTGAGTGTGGCTGTGCCTCAGAGGGGGAAGCCAGTTAATGTCAAGGCTCTGTGCTCTAATACACACAGAAAAAAGATACATCTGATTTTAGATAAACCTCTTTGAAACCTAGCAGTTTGTCAAAGCCATGTCTGATGTTGGCACTCTCATGGACAGCAGCCTGGTTGCAAGAAACAAAAGCTGCACCCTCGTTCATTTTTACTGCAACAACTAATAGTCAGCAGAGTGTTGCTGCTGTGACCAACAATTCCTGATAAACATAAAGAAAGGGGAGACTACGCATACCCGGTACCTGCCTGATAAACATAAATGAAAGGAGGCTATGCCTACCCGATATCTGCATGATAAACATAAAAAAAGGGAGGCTACGCGTACCAGATACCTGCCTGATAAACATAAATGAAGGGAGGCTACGCCTACCCGATACCTGCCTGATGAACATAAATGAAGAGAGGCTACGCCTACCCGATATCTGCATGATAAACATAAAAAAAGGGAGACTACGCCTACCCGATACCTGCCTGATAAACATAAATGAAGGGGAGTGTGCCAACTAATAAATATAAACAAAGGGTGGGTGCCCACCTGATAGTGAACTCCTGCTTTTACTGAAAATGAACTAATGACATCAGTTGTATTTGTGTGTGTACTGGTGTGTGAATTGCACAATAGTGTAAATAAAGATGTACACAAACTTGGATAGGTACTCGTATTGCAGAGTTTTAGAAATTAATCTCATGAGATTATATTTAGCCAGCTTACTTGACATACCTTTTTACTGTAGCTTTTCTTTGCCCAGATGTGGGATGCATGCCTCTTAAAATGTGCTGAAAAGACAAGGAAAGAAATGTGGTTTTACACACCACTTTTCAAATACAGTGTATAAGTTTCAAAAAATAAACATCGAAATTGGAAACAACTAAATACTGAAAACCAGAATCCCTAAAGACATGTTTACACTGCTGACTTTACAGCGCATCAACACATACACATAGGTGGATGAGCTGCAAAATCAGTCAGCAGCATGGACAGTTTCTGGAGCATCCTAGAAGCGCTTCGTATCCTGTTTCTGCGCAGCTCAGAAGTGGTTATGCATATCAGAGCAAGCGGATTATACTGCTGGGTGAATCTACTGCTCCGATCAAAAGCCTGCTCTCACATGCTCCTCCACTGCTGACCTTGAGGGTGAAGCACCTGGCTCCCAGAATGCACAGCCCCTCTCCACCACAACCTGTGTCGGTGTGAGGATGGGCTGTGTAAATAGTTAACTGAGCCTGCTCTAGTAATTGGAGCAGGAAGGGAGCAGCACAAACACCACAGCTCTGTGTCCATGTAAATACAACTTAAGTGTTTCCCAGAGTGCTTTGTGATCTACACAAAGCTGTGGCAGCCATTAGGCACCCACGGAGTGAGACTGAATGAGGTTAAGGAGGATAACAGCAGGACAATGAAAGGAAGGAAACCATAAACACAAGGGGAATGGCTGGCCCATTGGTGCAATGGTAGGGCTACCTCTTGTGATGAAGCAAATCAAGTTGAGCAGTGCCCTGGATCGTTGGGGCTGGCTGATGGGGGTGAGGGATCGAGAATCCCAAACAACACTCTCCTTCTCCGTGGAGGAAGTGAGCGTGCAGCCAGTACAGCATAGCCAGCTGGGTTACCACAAATGAAGCTGAGGGCAGCTGAGCCTTTGTAGAAGGGAGATGCTGGCAGACACTTCACAACTGCACATTCTGGTGTGTGCGCTTGCATAGGGTGTTGTGGTGCTAGAATCTTGGGGCAGAGGAAAAGTGTAAAATGATCTTGGCTGTAGAAGACAGGCCCCAGTACATCAGGGCCCCTGCTCTGCCACCACCTGGCAAACAACCACAGTCAGGAGTACATTCCCACCCAGGAGTAAATTAAGTGTAACCCCTAAGTGGCGCTATCCCAGGGGCTACTACCCCTGCCTGCTTGGCTAGTAGCAGGTTAAGGGGCCTGAGTTCTGAAATGGGTGCTTCCACCCGGAGGTCAGGGTTGGTATTGGTCAAGCTAACCTGGGCACAGCCCTCCGGGACACTGTAACCCCCATCTTTCCCCTCTGGTGGCCTGAACACTGTACAGTAATCAGTTTCACAACACTCCTGGTACACCACACAAGTACCCACACTGTTTGCACTTACCACCAGGGCTGGTTCCTCTGGCTCGACCCTGGGGACCCCCTGTAAAACAAGGTTATGCACAGCAAATAGCTACAGTACAGTACTTTGAGCACAAACTGGAACCACAGTCAGATTACATGCAGAAAAAGTTAGATCTGATTTATTCAGGGGACTTGAACAAGGGAGGGGCAAAATCAGGTTAATTAGCTTAAAGGTTATATCAATCAAGCAGTTATGCATGTGCTTTGAGTCCCCCCACACAGTCATACCTCTGGGTACCCAGGTGGAGAAGAGATGGGCTAGCCAGGTCTGTTGCCCGGGGTTGGCCGGCATCGCAGCTTGTTGGAGCCCTGTGATGGAAAACACAACATGCACAGTACACAATATTTGTAATCCGGAGCCAGAGGGCTCAGTTCGTAAAGGAAATGAAACAACAAGACAATCAGATGACATACTCAGATTAAGCTGTTGTTACAGGGAGCTACCCTGGTATTTACTCACGATACCAAAGACTGGACACAGGCTGGACGAAAATCAAGACTGCAGGTGGTTGATCTGGAATGCCAGGAGAAGCAGGGCCCACATGAGTCGCAGAGGCGTCATTCCTGTTCAAGCGTGGAGCAGGTGGCTGATCCCCAGGCAGGTCTCTCGTCGATGGCTTCTCTGTGCAGTGGGTAGTCTGGCTGGGCCAGTCTGGCAAGGGCCCAGACTGCATGGAGACAAATTCGGATGTAGTCCGTTTTGGGCTGGATACAGCTTCCAGCAAGCAGAACACAGTTTACACAGTGGGGAACTAACTCACAACCCACTAGCAGCTCATAGCACATTTACATGTACGGGAATTCTACTGTATCAGGCAAAGCGCTCCCCGGTCACAATCGCAAAGTCTCTGCACACACCAGGAGCTTAGGGATAGCTGGAACTTCTGATAGGCCGATCGCATTCAGCAAAATCTTCCGGTCTTCTTCAGGTTGAGCCTGGCCCACTTTAGTAGCTTACTTTAGTCATACAAACTTGTATTTAGTCCAAAATAATTATCTTCTATCCCTTTCAGGAGCAGCACACCGACATGCAGGCCAAAAACTTAGCCTTTTCAGAGTTCTCCCATGCGAATCCACTCAGGATTGCTGCTCAGAATCACTTCAGCTCCTTCTTGTTCTGCTTCCAGCTTAGATCTGACTGAAAACTGCAAGCAGCCCGGGACTTCCCCAAGATCCAAAAGTTTGGGTTGGCTGATCTGGCTGTCAGTCAAAGCAAGAGCTCCCCCTTCAGTTGCAAAAGAGGCGCAAAAAGTTCAAACTACAGTTCCTACAGATTTTGAATTCAGACAGCTCCGGTAGTCTGACTACATTTTAGGTCCCACCAGTACTGTTTGATCCAATTTGCAGTCCAGGACCAAGACAGTGGAGACAAAACAGTCCTTGCTACAAAGAAAGCAGGTTAGACAAACTACATTATCATTATCACTCTAAATTTTAGATTTTCAGTAAATAGTTACATCTTTCAGCAGAGCTCCCACTCAGATTACTTAAGCTGCAATTAAGCAGCTCTTAAAGAGACAGTACACAGAGGCTATACAGGCTCTGGTAATCACATTTAAACTGCTAAAACACAGGACACCAGCCTGGCAGTGAGCATTTAGGCAAGCTCAAGGAAGACTTTTTTGGGAACCCCCATTTGTAGGGGGGGTTACACCCTTCTTTGCCTGTGAAAACGTGGCATCCGCGTCAAGTCTGTACCATCATAACACTGAAAATGCAACATATACAAGATATTTATAACATTAGCATGCTATACAAGTACTATCTGATTCATCAATTGGCATAACTTGTCACTTTACTATACATTTCAATGTACTCCACTATATCATTTCCATTCTGACAATACATTATGCATATTTCACACAGGTAAATTGAACATTACTATACAGAATCATGTAATAACTCTTGTACTCTAAACAATGCTAGAGGGCCCTTCCCTATCAGCTAACTTGAGGGCTGGATGGGGCAGGGGCACCATGGTGAGAGGGCAGAACAAGTAACCTGGAATGGGCCGTCAAGCTCAATTTGGGCAGTGAGATCTGAGAGACATAAACACCTTTGTGGACTACATTGAGAGGCAAATCCAGTAGCCTCCCAGGGGAATCGTAACTGAAGTGCACCACTGGCTTGACAGCTTGGCCAGTCTTTCTGGGGTGAACAACCACAGTCTCTGTGCTTTCAGCAATGGTCTTGGAGCTTTCATCACTTGTGAGGGGTGCCTCTGCATGAAGGGGAATGTTCAAGCTGGGAGCACTGTCAGCCCCTTGCTCTGTAGTCTCTGTTTCTACAACACTTGGCTCATTTTGAAGATGCTCTGGCACTGAAGGAGGGTTTTCAGCACTCTCATAGTGTTCCTCAAGTTCTGGCATGTCAACAGAAAGACTCATACCATCAGCCTCTCCTTCAGGCAAATCATACAGTTGCACGATACACAAAGACTCAGCATCCTCAGGTGTGATACTTTGCACTTCACCTTCAGGGAGCATTGGCTCCAAGGATGGTGCCGGGGGGTTAGGCAGTCCAGAAGGCCCAGCTTCATCCCCATAATTCAACATAGGATTTCCACGAAACAACTGACTCAGTTCATATGAGGGGTAATGGGCATTATCACACTCACTGTCATCCCAGTTAGACTGGCAGTCACTAACATTCTGGACCTGCTGCAGGGAAAGTCTTAAATCGGCAACCACGGGGGCAGGCTGACTCTGTTTCTTTCTTGCAACACCATGAGTCACTGGTCCAGGGGAATCAATCTCGGTGGGTTCATCCTCAATTATAACTTGACCAATAGGTAGCAAGTGTTTACGGTGCATGGTCTTGATAGCTTTGGAGTTATTCTCTGGGCACACTTTGTACTCTGGCAAATCATCCAACTTTCCAACTATGACATAGGGAAGATGGTGCCATTGATCAGCAATTTTGTGTTTACCATGCAATCCTAAATTTCGCAACAACACACGGTCTCCAGGCCTAAGCTCTTGAGCCTTTACTTTTCTATCATGTCTCTCTTTGTTGGCTAGGTTTCTTTTGGCGGCCATTGTCTGGGCCAGTTGATAGGCATGGTTCAATTGAGCTTTCAGTTTTTGCACATATTGCAGGTAATCTTCAGCTTGGACCCCATCGGGAGAAACCCCAAAACAGACACCAACAGGCAGCAGGGCCTCTCTCTCCCGAACATGAGGCGGTAGAGAGAGAACCCGGTAGCATCATTCTTCGTGCAGTTGTATGCATGTACCAAGGTGCTAATCTGCTGGCTCCATTTATGCTTATCTTTTGGGTGGAGGGTGCCTAGCATGTCTAGCAGGGTGCAGTTAAAGTGTTCTGGTTGAGGATCTCCCTGCGGGTGAAAAGGGGTTGTTCTTGACTTTCGCACCTCCCATAGAGAGAGCATTTCTTTGATTAGCCAACTCTCAAAGTCCCGGCCCCGATCAGAGTGAATTCGCTGGGGGGTACCATAGTGGACGAAGAAATGTTCCACTAGCACCTTGGCCACGGTAGATGCTTTTTGATATTTGGTAGGAAAAGCTTGTGCATACCATGTGAAATGGTCCGTAACCACTAACACATTGCCAATGTTTCGCTGATCAGGCTCTAAACTCAAGGAGTCTATGCAGACTAGTTCCATTGGGGTGCTGGTAGTAATGTTGACAAGGGGGGGCAGCCCTCTGAGTCAGGGCTTTTCTCTGCAGGCAGCACCTACAAGTCCTTACATGGTGCTCAACATCGGCCCCATCTTGGGCCAGTAGAATCGAGATTGTACTAGGTCAGTGGTCCGGTCGATACCGAGGTGGCCCATATGATTATGGAGGGACCGCAGAACCAAATCTTTGAAGGCTGTAGGCAGGACCAGTTGTTGCTTGTCTATTTGGCCACCTCGATCTACTGTCTCTCTATACAACAACTGATTAAGCAGCTTCAAGCTGGGGCCTTCTTTAAGCAATAAAGTGGTTCGCAGATCAGAGGAACGCAACTTGGACACATCTTTTTCTGCACGAAGGGTGTCAAGTGCTGGCTGAATCATAGGATCTCAGGATTGAGCACATTGAATGCTGTCTTTGTCAAACTGAGGTAGTGCACTAATATCTAGAGCAGAAAAGTGGCAATACACAGCCGGTATGCAGGTGTCAGAGGAGCCCAAGCAATCTGCTAAGCAATCCGCTGTGTCCGTAGACATCTGTTCATTTCTATTAAACTTTTGGAACAATGCTCGGATGTCAGGTTCAGACAGCCTGACCCAGTCACTCTTGGAAATGGGCCTCTGGGATAGGGCGTCAGCATCAATATGATTCTGGCCCGGTCTGTATTCGACAGCATAATCATATGTTGACAATACAGAAAGCCACCAGTGCCCCGTGGCGTCTAACTTAGCTGAAGTCTGTACATAGGTCAATGGGTTATTGTCAGTCCTCACCAATATTTTCGCTCCATAGAGGTAATCATGAAACTGGTCGACAATGGCCCATTTTAACGCAAGGGACTCCAACTTATGCACAGGGTAGTTTCGCTCTGATGGGGTCAAGCTCCTACTGACGAATGCCACTGGTCTCAAACCATCCTCATGGTCTTGATACAATACAGCTCCTAGACCCTGCAGACTGGCATCAGTATGCAGCACATAGGGTTAGGTGGGATCAGCATAAGCGAGGATGGGGCATGGGTGAACTGGTATATGACTTCGTGGAAAGCTGCTTCACAGTCAGGCGTCCAACAGGACCCAAAAAGTTCACCTGGGCGGAAATATGCTTTGTCTGGTTCTTTGACGGACCATTTTTTGTATTTCTGATTGGTAGGAGGGTAACCCTGGGTAAGATTCAAGAGTGGCCGAATCACTTTGGAATAGTCCTTTATGAACCGGCTGTAGTAGCCACAGAATCCCAGGAAATGTTGTAGTTCTTTCAAATTGTGGGGCTGGGGCCAGGTAGTCAAGGCTTCATCTTTACTAGGATCAGTTTCTATCCCCTCTGTAGACACTATGTGCCCCACATACTTCACAGAGGTTTGGAAAAACTGACACTTGTCAATGGACAGCTTGAGGATGAAATCTTCCAGTCGCTCTAGTACTTTGAACAGTCGACTCTCATGTTCCTCTAGGGAGCTCCCAAACACAATGACATCGTCCAAGTACACCAGGCATTCCAGCAAATTCATGTCTCCCACTGCTCATTCCATCAGTCGCTGGAAGGTGGCTGGGGCGCCCGATATCCCCTGTGGCATTCTCAGAAATTCGTAGAACCCCAAAGGACAGATGAAGGCTGTCTTCTCATGGCCCTCCGGAGCCATCGGAATCTGCCAATATCCACTGCGAAGATCCAACCCCGAGAACCATTTGCTCCCATTCAAACAATCCAGAGCATCTTGTATATGGGGCATGGTGTATTTATCAGGGATGGTCTGCCTGTTGAGGGTCCAATAATCCACACACATTCGTACTGTTCCATTCTTCTTACGCACAACCACAATGGAAGAAGCATATGGGCTCCTGGATTCTTGCATCACACCAGCTGCGAGCATTTCCTGTAAGTGTCTTCTCACATCGTCTACGTCTGCAGGGGCTAGGCGTCGAGATCTCTCTCAAAATGGCCATTCATCGTGCAGGTGTATGTGATGCTCCGCACCCTGGACACATCCCATGTCCCATTCCTCCAACGAAAACACTTGATCTCTCTGGGCAAGTTTCTGGCTAATTCTAGTCTTCTATTCAGCTGGCAATGGGGAGTCACCAAAATCAAACAAGTCAGGAGTCACTCTATCTGTCTTGCCAGGGGGCTTGTTGCTGGGCAACACTGCAGTATCTGTGAAGTGTATCATAGCTAGGGTGCATCCTCTGTTCACCCGGATCTCCTGATCTGACACATTATGAATCTGGACCATCACTCGTCATGCATAGGCATGAGCACAAGCTGGCAAGATTCTGGGCTTAACCAATAATCCTTCCGGCAATTTTCCATCGCCTGGCACGTCCAACATCAGTATTTTGTTCTTGACATCTTTGTGGAGGTGGACCTCCCCTTGAATGGTACACTGGGCGTTAGGGGCCAGTACCATTGAATCAGGATCCTTCTTCCACATGACCCCTACTGGTTCATCCTGGTCCCCTCCCTTGGGGCTCTGTTGCAAATCATAGGCCCTCTTGATCAGAGCAGGAATTCTTAGGGCCCTCCCAGTCTGTCGCCCTTGTTTCTTGCAACAGAGTTGTGCCAGTCACCCAAATGTATGGGCGTTGGTCCCAATTAACAGGGGAACCCCATCATACAGTCCATTAGAGGGACACACTAAGGCCAGTGTCTCAACTTGCTCCTCTACACCAGTTACAGCTGCAGGAAATGACAACCAGAGGTGGACATATTCTAGGTAGGGATAAGACTTGTCACTCAGCCCCCACACATGTAGGCCTTCCAGGGATTGTAAGGGCACAGCAGTTAAGTGTTTGTCATACCAGTCCTTAAATATAATGGTCACTTGCAACCCACTGTCAAGCACAGCCCGAGTAGGAATACCATTCACAGCCACAGTAGTCTCCATTGAAGGGCCCACTATTTTGTACTAGTCTGGAGGGACAGCAGCAGGGGTCTGGACAGATGATTTAGCCACATAGGGATTTGAGTTACTGCTTCTTGAACCTTCACTGCGGTCATTTTGGGCACTCCTTGACCGCTGATTCGTTCTCCAAAGCGAGCCTTGAAGCCTATATACAACTTTATCTAGGTCTTTTGTGGACCAGCATTCTCTCTTCATGTGCCCATCCATCCCACAATTATGGCAAAATATGTTTTCTGGGATTTGGGGTGGCCAAGGCATCACACTGGGAGCTGGGGCGGTGGTACTACCAACTGAAAACCTTGGTGCCATCTCTGTCTGCTGTGTGGTGAGCATTTGGAGACATCTCATCAATTCTCTTACTTCCATAGTCAAGACATCGAGTTTCGAGCTGCTGTCAGCAGGAGATGCCTGGGTGGACACCCCCACCCCCATAGCAGATGCAGTTGGATAAGGGTCGGTGCCTGTACTTGCAGGAGCGCCTTCATAAAGAAACTGTTTTTTGTTTCCCTGAACTTCCTCAGCAGTTCATCCCATGGTGGTACACCCTCATTGGTCCCCACTTCGGAAGGGCCTTCTGATGCCGTGATCACTTGGGCTGCGCTCACCCTAGAATTACAATCCCCCTCTTCATCTTCAACCTCCCGGAGTTCTTTTATCAAGTTACAGTAGTCCGGTGGGTTACCCCTTCTATCTGGGAGCCTTAATTGAAGAGGCTGCAATTTAGAATGCTTTGCATATTGCAGTATGTGCCCCAACCTTACATGGTTTGTCACTGGCGGCTACCCAACCTTTTCGGTAAGCCTTCTGCAGCGCTCTTTCCAGATGAGTAACATATGCAGACAAACTTTCCCCTGGCCATTGTTTTGTACCTTGAAATTTCCATATCAAGTTCTCCCCTGACTCAATGCTCCCAAAATTGCCTTCGAGTGCAGATAGGTACTTCTGGGCAGATGCATCAGGGTTTGTGGACCTCAGAAATTTAATGGCCTCTAGGCAGGACCCTCAAACTTTCTATGATCCTTTTCCATTTCTCAGCCTCTGCACACTGCCATTCAGGTACCAAAGGGGCAACACAATCTATCCAGGTCTCCCAATCATCCTCCCCTTGGGCGGTGGGGAGGGTGCCGGAGAAGATTCACAACCTTCGGTAAGAGTCATAACTAATGGCAGATACAGACATAGGAGCCAGCATTGGCACGGGTACAGAAGGAGGGGCAATACCAGGTGCTGGAGCAAGTGGGGGGTGTTGGGGGAGGAACACTCCCAGGTGGCAAGAATAGTTTCTTTAAGTCCTCCACAGTTTTCGCTTCCTCCAGCAACAACTTAGCAAATTTCTCCTCAAAAGTGTCAGATAGTGGGGGGGGGCTCATTCTCCCCGGGGTCTTTACTGTCTTTAGTTATCACTCTCCAGACAGTGAGGGTTCCTTCAGGGGTGATAGCCGTGGCACTTTGGAACTGTCTACTGGGTCCTTACACTCTACTAACACCATGAAACTTTGGGGGAGCAGATTAGCCTGTCAATCCACCACCACAGGGTTTTGTAAACTTTCAACCTTGGAAAGTACTCCCTCCACAGTGTCCTTATTGGTACCCAAGGGGAATATCCAGGATAAGTATAGCATTTTGGGGGTCAATTTCCTGCCCAGTACACCACCCCACCAACTGGTGTACAGCCACTTCTGTTGGGGTAGCCATTTATTTTTAACAGCAATTCGCAAATTTGACCACTAGGGGACACAAAATCCCAGCGGTAACTCCAAGATGTAACCCCTAAGTGGCGCTATCCCAAGGGCTACTACCCCTGCCTGCTTGGCTAGTAGCCGGTTAAGGGGCCTGAGTTCTGAAATGGGTGCCTCCACCCGGAGGTCAGGGTTGGTAGTGGTCAAGCTTGCTGAGGGCCACTGCCCCGGCTATTGCCTTCTCTGTCACCCTGCTCATCAACAGGTCCCCCCTCGAAGGAACAGTCCCAAATAAGTGGAAGGTATTGACCATCGTCCCTGTCCACAAAAAAGGACCCCGGGACAAAGTGGGAAACTACAGGCCTATCTCCCTACTCAGCCCTCTAGGGAAAGTGCAGGAGAGACTTGTATACAATCAACTGCAGGACTACCTAGAGCAACACCTACTCCTTGCTGATGTACAACATGGCTTCAGGAAAGGCCACGGCACTAACACCACCCTCATCCGGCTTACATCTGACATCCTCAAAGCTATGGACCAAGGCTCCCCTACGGGTGCCCTATTCATTGACCTGTCCAAGGCCTTCAACCTGGTCAGCCACAAACTTCTCCTTTCTAAACTCCACCGACTTGGTCTGGATGAGCACTCGCTCTCCTGGTTCGAGAGCTACCTGATCAACCGAACCCAAAAAGTCCGCTGGAGAGGAACACAATCTGGCACTAGACCTGTGGTCTCCTGAGCCCCCTGTTATTCTCACTCTTTCTCAACGACATTGAAGATGACTTTGTGCTCAGCAACCTCATCCAATATGCGGATGACACTGTCGTCTACTGCAGTGACCCGCAACCCAGTGTTATCTCCGCTAAACTGCAGGCCTGTCTCTCATCTCTCGAGGTCTGGTTCACCTCTAATTCTCTAAAGCTGAAGGAAGACAAAACTAAGGCTGTCCTATATGGGACTAGATGCCTGGGCACTGACAGAAGCGAGCTACTCCAGCTCAACACAGCCCAAGGGAAGAGAGTATAGGTCATAGACAAGTTTAAATACCTTGGGGTCCTCCTTGACCAGGAGCTAACCTATAAACCACACATTGACTCCTTAACTCTGTCCATCCACCAAAAGCTTGGTCTCCTCTACCGACTGGGCAACTCCCTCTCTGGCGAGGCGCGACGAGCCATAGCCAATTGCAACCTCCTCCCCTCCATCCTGTACGGTGCCCCCCGTTACAGTTTCTCCGAGAGACAGAACTCAATGAACACTCCATGCTGTACAACAGAGTGGCTCGCTTTGCAACTAACTCCTCCCCTAGGAGGCACCACTGTGAGGCCCTCGAGGACTTAAACTGGCCCACCCTGCGGCACAAGCTGGCATTCTCTACTGCCTGTCTGGCCTTGAAATTTTCCTCATTCTGCCCTCCTCCACACCTTCGTGGGCTGCTCACTCCAAAAGTCCAGTGCCGAACCCTGCGATCCTCTGAAAGTCACCCCCTCGATATCCCGCATCTTCGCACCAACCAAGGCAAGCGCTCCTTCCAATATTCTGCCTCCTACCTATGGAATGCCCTCCCAGCAAGTCTGGTTGACAAGCCTACTGTCCCTGTGCTTAAGTCAGGCCTCAAAGTGTATCTCCTGGAACTCAGCCTCTGTGGTTGTAATCGCTAGCCCCCAGACCGGGCCTTCTCCCTCGCTACCACCAGCTTAACCTCGCCTACTCCCCCCAAGAATCTCTTATGGAATAATGTTAAATGTACTGTGTACCTGTCTTAATACCTGTGAACCGTGTGATACCTGGTGACTCTGTGCTAAACGTTTGATTCCTACTCCCTAACATGTATCTGCTGTAACTGCTGTATATTGATACCTATGTATGTATTCTCTGTAACTAATTCCAGGTCGCCCCTGAAAAAGGGACCTCTTGTCTCAGTGGGCTTGCCTGGTTACCAAAATCTAAATAAATAAAATAAATAACCTGGGCACAGCCCTCCGAGACACTGTAACCCCCCTCTTTCCCCTCTAGTGGCCTGAACACTGTACAATAATCACTTTCACAATACCCCTGGTACACCACACAAGTACCCACACTGTTTGCACTTACCACCAGGGCTGGTTCCTCTGACTTGACCCTGGGGACACCCTGTAAAACAAGGTTATGCACAGCAAATAGCAACAGTACAGTACTTTGAGCACAAACTGGAACCACAGTCAGATTACATGCAGAAAAAGTTAGATCTGATTTATTCAGGGGACTTGAACAAGGAAGGGGCAGAATCAGGTTAATTAGCTTACAGGTTATATCAAGTCAAGCAGTTATGCATGCGCTTTGAGTCCCCCCACATAGTCACACCTCTGGGTACCCAGGTGAAGAAGAGATGGGCTAGCCAGGACTGTTGCCCCGGGTTGGGCGGTGTCACAGCTGGTTGGGGTCCTGTGATGGAAAACACAACGTGCACGGTACACAATATTTGTAATCCGGAGCCAGAGGGCTCAGTTCATAAAGGAAATGAAACAACAAGACAATCAGATGACACACTCAGATTAAGCTGTTGTTGCAGGGAGCTACCCTGGTATTTACTCACGATACCCAAGACTGGACACAGGCTGGATGAAAATCAAGACTGCAGGTGGTTGATCTGGAATGGCAGGAGAAGCAGGGACCACACGTGTCACAGAGGCACCATTCCTGTTCAAGCATGGATCGGGGGTTGATGCCAGGCAGGTCTCTCATCGATGGCTTCTCTGTGCAGTGGGTAGTCTGGCTGGGCCAGTCTGGCAAGGCCCAGACCGCATGGAGACAAATTCGGATGCAGTCTGTTTTGGGCCAGATACAGCTTCCAGCAAGCAGAACACAGTTCACACAGTGGGGAACTAACTTACAACCCACTAGCAGCTCATAGTACATATACATGTATAGGAATTCTACTGTACCAGGCAAAGCCCTCCCCGGTTGCAATTGCAAAGTCTCTGCACACCGGGAGCTTAGGGGTAGCTGGAACTCCTGACAGGCCGATCGCATTCAGCAAAATCTTCGGTCTTCTTCAGGTTGAGCCTGGCCCAATTCAGTAGCTTACTTTAGTCACACAAACTTGAATTTAGTCCACGATAATTCTCTTCCCTCCCTCTCAGGAGCAGCACACTGACATGCAGGCCAAAAACTTAGCCTTTTCAGAGTTTTCCCATGTGAATCCACTCAGAATTGCTGCTCAGAATCACTTCAGCTCCTTCTTGTTCAGCTTCCAGCTTAGATCTAAGTGAAAACTGCAAGCACCCCAGGACTTCCCCAAGATCCAAAAGATTTGGTTGGCTGATTTGGCTGTCATTCAAAGCAAGAGCTCCCCCTTCAGTTGCAAAAAAGGCACAAAAAGTTCAAACTACAGTTCCTACATATTTTGAATTCAGACAGTTCCTGTAGTCCAGCTACATTTTAGATCCCACCAGTACTGTTTGGTCCAATTTGCAGTCTAGGACCAAGATAGTGGAGACAAACAAAACAGTCCTTGCTACAAAGAAAGCAGGTTAGACAAACTACATTATCATTATCACTCTTAATGATTTTCAGTAAATAGTTACATCTTTCAACAGAGCTCCCTCTCAGATTACTTAAGCTGCAATCAGGCAGCTCTTAAAGAGACAGTACACAGAGGCTATACAGGCTCTGGTAATCACATTTAAACTGCTAAAACACAGGACACCAGCCTGGCAGTGAGCCTTTAGGCAAGCTCAAGGAAGACTTTTTGGGAACCTCCATTTGTAGGGGGGTTACACCAGGCTTCATGGGGGGGTCAATGGCATCTGTGGCAGGGGCATAGAGTCCTCGTTTGGGGGAGTATATTGGTGACTCCTGAAGGTGTCAGCTACCGAGAACAGCAGGAGGGAACAAAGAGCAAACTGAAAAAAAAACATAAAGGGAGAGAGGAGGAGGAGGAGGAGGAGATTAAACAGAGGGAGGTCAAGTGACGTGCTGAAGGTCACACAGTAAGTAGCAGCGGTGGTGAGATTCAAACCTGGGTCTCCAGGTTTGCACGCTCACAACCAGGCTATGATGTCCATTTCAAGATAACAAAATGCACTCAGTATCATTGCTTGGACAAAAAGAACATCTGAAACCTGTGCAAATGAGTACTGTGATGCATATACTTTCCACTGCATGCATCATTTTTTTTTACACTTTTTATTTGATTATAGGAGCATTCATTTATTTAATTTCGAAACAAATCAGAGAAACAATTAACGTTCAGATGAATTGAAAAGGTAAGGTTCTTCAGGCAGGGGAGATCCAAGTAATAAAGAATGTACATTTTACAACCACTGGCAATTACCATTTAGTTATTTGAACATTTAGAAGGGAGAGCGTCCCAAGTACTGGGACATCATTTTATGTTCTAAGTTATAAATCCGCTGACTGGAGGGGAACAAAAAAGTCAACTCTTTACTACAACTAGTCAAAAATAAAACAGACAGATCAGGGGCACAACATCAGTGATATTATCAAGAGATAATCACAGATACACAACAGGAGTGGGTGGAAATGATTATATATAAGTAATATAGGCTAGTAATATCAGTAAGAGCAACATATTAACCCTTGGACTGCCAACAGAATTAGAACGTATAGGAATTCTGGACTGATAGCTCAGTCCGCAGCACAGCAAGGGTTAAAATTACATTATTACCTTTTGTCACAGTGGATATTATGAAGGTTACTGACATCACGGTGGAATACTGAACCAATAAGAGAGCAGCTTTCACAACGCTGATGACATCACAATGCCAGGTGTAGCACTGACTGAATCCAGCTGTTGACATCAATGAAAAAAAGCAAAATCTTTAAACAAACTGCTATAACTTGTAAACAACTATTATATATATATTTATATTATGGTAGCCCCGGTAGTGCTACCATAGTTAGGGTTGAGTAGCACTTTTAAGGTTAAAGGGTCAAATTTTGCACCCTAATAACTTTGCTACTGTTCAGCGGATTTGCCTGAAATTTGGTATGCACGAGGTGGCATGAGATCTGCCAAGTTTCGTACTGGTCGGATAAACGGCTATGGAGTTATTAAGCGACAACGAAGTGAGTAATTACACTTTTTTGCGAATTCTTTGCTCTCGTCTACAGGTTGCACAGTTTTTGACCACTCCAAAAACTTCAGGGAATATGCGGCCGGGGTCCCCATCGTGCCTTTTGAAGATTTCGTGAAAAAATTATTGAACGGTTCAAAAGTTATTCAAAAAACAAGTTCCCATTATAAGTCAATGGGAAAAGTTAACAAAAAGTTCAACACTTTCGCAAATGCACTTTTTAGTGTCGCAAATGGCCCTAGTAGTGTCGCAAAATCTGCCATTTTGTTTTCAGTTGGTCATCAGAAAAATGCTTGGCATTTAAAATTGTGACCCTCTAGGGACACAATTCTTTCTGTGTTCACCTAGTTGGACCTTGAGGATTATAGCCATGTCGTTATTTTGGGGTAAAACACCCCAGAAATATGTTTTTCATATTTCTGGAAAAATATCAGAAAGTAGTGTGCATGAAGCACATTTTCGCAAATTTTTATAAAAGTGGTCGCAAATCATACACTACTTTTCAGGCTATGGCAACATGACAAGAATTCTTTGCCACTCTGCTGCAAACAAACAGTTTGGTCTTTTGGGCTGAAATTTGGAGGGAAGGCAGCTAACATCTCACAGATGTGCCTTTTTGTGGTTTGGTGAAAAAATATTGCAAAGATGCAAAGTTACGGTACTCTGAAGTTGGCTTTTTTTCCCATAGACTAACATGGTGGCGTACGCCGCGCCTTTCGGGGCTCGTATCTCGAAAACAATGCGAGATACAGACTTTCCTATGGGCTATGTAATAGCAAAAACCTAGCCAGGAAAATCAAGATTCCTGTGAAATTAAATTTTTTTTTCTATGTCATCCGGTTGCTGAGATATTAGCAATTAAGTACTTCTAATGCTCATTTTAAGCTTCGATCCCCACTACAATGCATACATTCTTTGTACACACTGTGCTTCTGTATGCACCTGTTTGGCAAAAACAGGGTATGCGCTTCCGTTACTGTTACAGTTACTGTTTCCACTTGCGTTTATGTCCTCCTTTGCGTTACCATTCCCGTATACGCCACTGTGTGCGTTACCCTTTGCATTCTCATTCGCGCTTGCGTTTTCGTTACTGTTACCATTTGCATTTCCACTACTGTTTCTGTTTGCGTTTTTGTTTGCATCACCGTGCGTACTGCCATTTGCGTTTCTGGCAGCCCTTTCATTTGCGTTTCCGTTTCTCTTTCTTTTTGCGTCTTCCTTGCTGTTACTGTTACCGTTTGCAATTGCGTTACTATGCCCATGCGTATTACAGTTTGTGTTTCAATATGTGCTTGCATTTCCTTTTGCACTTCTGTTTACTTTGCTGTTATTGTTGCTCTTACCATTACCATTTGTGTTTACAATTGCGGTACTGTGCCCGTGACCATTTCGGTTTGCGCTTCCACACGCGTGTCTCTTCCCGTTTCCGTTTCTCTTTCCTTCGGCATTATTCTTCATGTTAACTTTACCACTTGCATTCACAATTGTGGTACCGTGCCTGTGCGCGTTACGGTTTGTGTTTACGTGTGCACTTGCATTCACATTTCCGTTTCTGTTCCCTTTCGCTTTCCTTTTTGCTGTGACACTTAACATTTACATTTAAAATACTGTTGCCATCACTGTTTGCATTACCAGTTGCATTTTCCTATGTGCTTCAATATCCGTTTGCGTCACTGTTTGCTTCAGCGTCATTTTGCACTTGCGTTTCTATTAATGTTTCCTTTATCATTTATGTTTGCGTTACCATGTGCGCCACTGTTGGCGCTTCTGTTTGCATTGCTGTTCCTCTTACTATGTCACAAGACATCACGTGGCGGGAGCACGGGGCCCTCACGCCGCTACATTACATTCACTATGTCTCATCATCATTCTCAAAAAGAAGGGAAATTAGAGGCAAAAAACTCAGTTTAATGCATTAGTTAGGGTTGTTCCACAGTGACAAAAGTGAGGAAATTCGGTGTTAGGGTTGAAAGCTCCCCTTAGACCCCTCCAGCCCACCCCCCCAACCGGCATCGGGCTGCGCATTGGGGTCTTCGGTCCTAACTCTCACCCCATTATCCTATACCTCTGCTTCTTTACACATGTGATGGGGTGAGAGTTAGCGCCGATGACCCAACTGCGCACCCCAATGCCGGTTGGGGGGGTGGGCTGGAGGGGTCCAAGGGGGGCTTTCAACCCTAACACCGAATTTCCTCACTTTTGTCGCTGTGGAACAACCCTAACTAATGCATTAAACTGAGTTTTTTTGCCTCTAATATGTATGTATATATATCAGTTATAAAATGGTAAGGGAAAATCCTGAAATCTGATTGGCTGTTGTTCATGTAGCAATTATGTTCCATGCATGGAAAATAAAAGTGTTGACAAATGTGCACTGATCACCACTGTAATCATTCCACTAATAGAATGTTAAGAATTCAACTGGCAGCCATTGTTTTTTGCCCTGTATCTGTAAGCATCACATCTACTTGCACTGGGCCCTAAAAATACAACTACCTTAAATGCAAAATAAAACAGATTATTTAAATGTTGATTTCCTGATCATCACATTCTCCTTACATACATAAACAAATTAGAAACACTGGGCTAGATATTCAAAGGAGTTGCGCCTGGTGCAACTGAGTTGTACCAGCGCAACCCCAGTAATGCGCCCTGAGGCAATATTCAAATGGGGAAATTGCGTAACGCACTTCCCGATGCGCTGGGGTGCAAAGATAATGTTTGCGGTGCATCTCCAGGGGGTGTGCCCATACATATGTGGCACATCTCGATATTCAGCCCAGATGTGCGGCGCATATGCCGGCACATCCCGGAGATATGCCGCATACCTGGGCACAAAGTTGAGCATGGTAAAAACATGCTCAAGTGGAATCCACCCACAGGTAAGCTGCCATAATGCAAGGCGAAACACAGCAGTTGCCAGCTGTGGGTGGCGCCCCCACACCAGAACATCGTACACAAGCACCCACATCAATCCCTGGTGGTCCAGTGGTTCCCTCCTCCCCACCCATAACCCTGTTTGCCATTGTTTTGTTTCATTATCATTCCCTGGTAGTCTAGTGGTACCCCCCACCCACACAGGACCCCCCAGCCCCCCCCACTCATTGGCGGGCAGCATACCCACCCGCATACCTCCTCGACTGCCTGCTGAATGACAGCTTACAATATGTGCTGCAAGCTCATTAACTTCCTTCATAAAGTTGTTAATGACTATTACAGTATGCACCATAAGCCCCATTGAGCTTGCAGCACATACTGTAAGCTGCCATTTGGCGGGAAGCCACGGAGGTATGCAGGTGGGTATGCTGACCTCTGATGATTGGAGGGGGGTGAGCTGGGTGAACTGGGGGTTCTGTATGGGTGGGGGTACCAATAGACTACCAGGGATCTTAAAAATGTATTATTACGGCGATCGGGGTTACAGGTGGAGGGGGAACCACTGGACCACTGGGAGTGTACAAAATGCTTTACAACAGCGATTAATGGCATGGGATGGGGAAGGGGTACTACTGCAGTACCTAGTACTTGGACCACATGCTGTGCAGGGCACCAGACACATTTCGCTGGCCAGTCCTGCACACCTCAAGCAAATGGGGCCATAATGGCATGCACATGGCCCCATTTGCACCTTGCATGCACTATGGCCACATTTGCATATTTGTGTCTGAATAGCAGGAATATACATATAGCGTATCTCTGATGCGCTGGTGCATTTCCCATTCCTGGTATTCAGACCTGTCTGGGGGATGCCCTGGCGAATTGTATTTGCGCCGCAGACATTTTTTGGTATATTCAGACGAGATGCGCTATGGCACATCTCCTTTGAATATATCCCTTTGTTGCTCCAGCACAACTCAACCACTTGCGCCATTGCCAGACACACATTTGAATATTGGGCCCATTAAGTTTTTTTTTTTTATTTTAGTCTTTGGTAACCGGGTAAGGCCCACTAGGCACAAGTGCCTGTTTTCAGGGGACACCTGGGAGCACTGGGCGGTTAAGTGACTTGCTCAGAGTCACACAGTATGCAAGTGGAGGTTGTGAGAATCAAACTCAGGTCTGGTCTGCTGGACGTATCAAGCTCTTTCACACCTCATTCCTCTAACCTCTAGGCTATACTGCCCTACAGTACTGTGTATAGTTTTCATTACAACTCTTTCTTTGCTGACAATGAAAAATTCCCCTTCTATCTTTACGTGCTCATCAGGGAAATCTCTTCTCCTTGCCCTGACAGTGAGATAATTGAGTCTCTGGCTGTAACAGAGGCCTTTGTTGTGTGTGTTGTATAGTATGTTAGGAGAGAAACATTCTACCAGTGGAACTGAGCAGAATTTTGAATCCATGTATTCCATGTTAAACACTCCATGACAAACATTCCATATTTGAATGTGGGGAAAAACAGAGAAAAAAAAAGCAGGAAGAAGAAAGTAAGCAACAATACAATGACATCATCAATGACATAATTTGTAGTGGGTGGAAGGATTATTTTATCATAAATGCACACAAGTAAATCTATTGTTTCTATGTATAAACATGCTTTTCCCAACTGTAAAAAGTTTTAAAAAAAGGAGCCCTTTTTATAAGCCTTCGGCCTCATGCCTTATTACGCCCCTGGCCTTGCCGTAAAATGTGTTCCACGCATACCCCATCATGCCTTATTGCTTACATATACAATAGTCTGTCTCAAACTAGGCAATTCATCATCACTTGTGAGTGGATAGGACTTTCATAGCTCATTCATGGCTCTGTCATTCTTGTGTTATGGTCCTTCCCCCCTCCTGTTTGAAGGCATTGCATATTTTGAGTCAAATCTATTGTCTTTCCCCTATTTATACAACACCAGTGGAGATAAAAATGTCAAGACAGAAAGTGATTTTATAATCAACTTGCAAGATACAGTAGTATGCTGTTATGAGTTTTGTATGTCACACATAATACCTAGCCCAGTTGGGTACATCATTTACTGAAGCAATCAGAGAGCAGTTTTCACAGTACTGATGATATGACAGTAGCCACGTGCAGCACTGAAGCCAGCAGTTGAAATCAAAGGGAAACAGCTAGATCTTGATGCAAACCGCAGATTTAAAAGCTGTACCTACTAAACTGATGTTGTATAAATTGAATATATGATGGTTTGATCAGTTTATCATCACTTGTGAGGGAGCAGGACTTTTATAGCTCACAAATGAGTTATTGTCTTTCCCCCTCACATGTGAGGATAATATGCATATTTTGAGTCAGTCAGAATAACTATGGGGTTCTTAAACTCTATTCTAATAAACTATTGATTTTATTTCTATATTATTTATGAGGTTTTAGGAACACCAACTTCCTTTTTTCTATTATTAAATTATATACGAACAATAAAAAGAAGCCAGCAGAAGAAGGCCATTTGATCTATCAAGTCTGCTCGTAGTGCAGGGTCCACAGCTTGAGCTAATATCCCTGCCCTCCTTCCCCACTCCTCCCATCCTCCCTACCCATGATCCTTACTTTCCCCCATGGCTATCCCAGCCTCTCTTAAAGCTGCCCACTGTCTTCAATGAGATAACCTCTTCCAGCAGTGCATTCCAAGTGTCCACCACCCTCTCTGTGAAGAAGTGCTTCCTGACCTCCCTCCCTCCTAAACCTCCCTCCTTCCAGCTTAATACTGTGCCCCCTAGTGTTATGGTTTCCACTCAGCTTAAAGAGACTCTCCTTATCAACCTTATTTATCCCTTTCAAGTACTTGAAGGTCCCAATTATGTCCCCTCTCTCTCTCTCCTGTCTTCCAAGGAGTACATGTTCAGTGCCTGCCCTCAACCTCTCCTCATATGCCTTACCCTGCTGACCCACTATCATCTTAGTAGCCCTCCTCTGGACCTTCTACAGCAGTTTAATGTCCTTTTTGAGGTGTGGGCACCAGTACTGAACTCCATACTCTAGATGTAGCCTTACCAGTAACCTGTACAAGGGCAATATAACCTCCTCTCTCCTACTACTGATCCCGCTAGATATGCATCCCAGCATCTTGTTTGTCTTTGCTGCTGCATTCTTGCACTGCCTGGAGTGCTTCAGGTCACTAGTGATCATCACTCCCAGGTCCTTCTCCTCCTCTGATGCAGATACTCAGACTCCACCCATGGAGTACTCTGTCCTGGGATCATTGGCTCCAATATGCGTAACTTTGCATTTCTTGCCATTGAAGCCAAGCTGCCAGATTCTGGACCACTTCCCCAGCTTTTCCAGATCTTTCTGTAGGTCCTGTATCCCTTCGGTGGTGTCCACTCTCCTGCAGAGCTTGGTGTCATCTGCAAATAGGCACATTTTGCCTTTAATGCCATCCCCGATGTCATTGATGAAGACATTGAACAACACTGGCCTCAGCACTGAGCCCTGTGGGACCCCACTGGTTACCTCTCTGGTACCAGATAACTCTCTCCCCACAACAACCCTCTGGGTTCTGTCCCTCAGCCAGTTTTCCACCCATCTAGCCATCTTTTCCCCAACCCCAAGATCCACCAACTTCCTGATCAACCTTTTGTGGAGCACAGAGTCAAAGGCCTTGCTGAAATCAAGGTAAAGGATGTCTACCACTTGGCCCCTGTCTACTGTCTTAGTGACACAGTCAAAGAAGTCAATCAGATTCATTTGACACGATCCCCCCCCCCCATGAACCCATGGTGCCTCGCATCCTGGAGACCATGCTCTTCTAGATATTCCACCAACCTCTTATATAACCTATATAAACTCCAGTTCATTCCTTTTCTCTGGCCTGTGTTACAGAGTAATGCCTTTTGAGCTGATAAAGCCTACAAAAGTGCCATTTAGTGTTTCCCTTAAATAAATCTTGAATTGTGCCCCACCAGAAATTGTCATGGTATAACATCCTTGTACAAAAACATACTGCCATTAAGATAAAGCATCCAGGAAAATTTTTAACATATACCTAGACTCCCTTTTGAGTATACTTCATTGATGATGTGTAATGACTGGTCATCATGTGTTTTCAGTGTGGATGACCAGTTATAATTTGCTGTAATAACCAGTTGGTTTTTACAGCAAACATTCAGCTATGCACACAGGAACTGGGCTCAAGACTCACGCTCGAATGCAGTACTAATTCTCAGCGAGTTGGCTACTTTGACATTTAAAAGTAAAAGTAAAACCATAGAACCCTGTCCTTGATCTAAACCCTACACATTGCACAAAATCAAATCAAAATTAACACTCAGTACAGCTGTGCTCGAGACTGCCTCACTGTCTGTGTCTTGAGCACAACACTTCCTGAAACGGTGGTTTTCACACAGAAGTGGAATCAGCATCGGTTCCTATCAGAAGTCAAAGTAAATTAAGCAAACCTTTACAAAAACATCCACAAGTCCCTCTCTGCCAAGGTTTTTTACAGTCCAACCAGACGAACATCTTTCCTGTCTCAAAACTGAAAGTAGGAGCTATTACTCTCAGAACTCAGGTGACCGGGTTTTTTTGGGGGTGGGGGAAGGTGAAAAAATTAAATTCTCGTAATCTACACCATTCCATGTATTATTCTATATGTATTTATTCCCATTCATTCATTATTACTGGGGATATTTACACAAAAATCCATGCCTCCATCTGTTCCTTATGTTTTAACCTCAGACAAATTCAAAATCCTCTGTGACAACACTGTGTGTTGCTGTGGAGAAAACTATGATATCACAAAAATTAAGATTGTGGCTTAATTGGAGGTTAAAGCAAGAGGACCAGGGCACAGCCATCCAATTTTCATTTAAGATCCACTAGAATAAATAATGAGGGGAGATAATTATAGATTATAAAATGCCAAGAAGAAAATCCTGAAACCTGATTAGGTGAGACATCGGCTGACTATGCTATTAAAAAAGCTAGCAATATATGGTCAGATGCCATATATGATTACAAAGGCAAAGAAGCCTCATGTTCTATAACACCATGGACTATTTCATGCATATAATTTTTCCATTTGTGTTTTTAAACAAATGATTTTATGTAAAAAAAAATATTAAAAATGTTTCCCATTACATATAATACAAAAGAACAATTAGTCATTTTATGTGCACAGTAAGCCACTCCAGGGCATATGTTAAAGGATTTGAATGCACTTCCCAGGGGTGTACGGACACTTGACCTTAGACCTTGTGCATCACTCTCTTGGGGCATTCATTAAAGGGACACTGTTAACCTTTTTTACATCATATTATTTTTAGGTAAACAATGACATTTTATGATTGATTATTTACTCTGAAACTCACTGATGTTGTTGGTTGTTTTATTTGCCTCTTTGCTTATTAGAACCGAAATGCATGGTAATGTAAAGCTATGCCCCGGCTTTGTTTTGCTTTAAATTATTGATCTACTCTTAGTGCACACTTCCTGAACATTAGAAACACCCTCAAACAGTGCAGCTACTCATAACACAATGGTCTCCTCTACTCCCACTGCATAATGAGTGACTAGACTGTGTTGGGTGTGTTCCTGAGTCTAGGAGAGATACAGCGGGAGCTGGTCAAGAAATGTAAACAAACATGTTTTGGTGTGGTAACACCAATATGGTGGGCAGCCAGCAGTTTTTTAAAGAAAAAAATGGATCTGAATCAAACTACCAGCTCAGCTGTATCAACAGTCTCTACAGAATGTGAACAATCAAAAAATTTGTATTTTTTTTAAACTAGAGACACTTTGAGGCCTTAGGGGGTTGACAGTGTCCCTTTAAATCCCTTACTGCACACCCTGTTATGGCTTGGTGTTTACAGATTAATGCAATATAAGCAAAATTGTATCTGAATATCATTTTACAAAGTTTTCCTGAATACTGGAAAAACATTTAAAGAGATGATGTTCTGCCTGACATTATTATAAACTTTCAAAAGTAGGGAACTGTTGCTTTTTTAAATCTGAAGTATTTGTTTCTTTTTCCATTTGTTAAATAACAGGCACCGGTATTCTATCTGACAGTACTAGTTGAGGTATGTGGAACAGTACTGTACATCTGGAGGCTGACATGTCTAGTTCTATGCCTCCTCATACAGGATCAGCCTTGCAACCTCACCAACTATGACATCACGACTAACCAAGAAGAGCCAGTCACCTGCTGCCAGACTGGTCACTAGCGATGTCACAATGAGTGAGGTCAGAATGCTAATGAGGTACGAAGGGGAACAGAACTAGATGTGTCAGTCTCTACTTAAAGTACTTCCTTTTACACTACCCCCAAATACTATCAGGCCTCCTAATAAGCAAATAGAAAAAGAAAAATTCTTCTGAAATAAAAAGTAACAACTGACTAGTTTTAAAAATTGATAACATTTATCACATTTCCTGCCTGCTGTTTTTGGTGTTACTAACTCTATAACTAATGTTTTTGTGTATTGTGCCGGACAGCATCCTCTTTATTGTAACTGTGACATAGCCAAAGCTGTAACTGGTAAAGAAGGATGCGCCTGTCTCAAAACAACTGAGGCATACAATGGGTGGTGCGACCTCACTCATTGTGACATCACTAGTGACCAATCTGGCAGCAGGTGACTGGCTCTTCTTGGCTAGTTGTGATGTCATAGTTGGTGAGGCTGCAGGCTGATGCTGTATGAGGAGGCATAGGACTAGATATGTCAGCCTCTACTGGCTTGTGCTGTGCTGCATTAGTTGGTCTGATACTCCTCAATACCTCCATGGTTTAGGTCTTAATGTTTTAGAACAGCCGTTCTTTCTTGAATGCAAGTCTGCTCCTGCTATGCACTTTTCACCTGAATCTTATCCTTGATGACCTGATAGTTTTCAAGGGTATGGAAATGTTTGGTGAGGTAAGGAATTTATTTATATATAGCACTCCATCCAAATGGCTTTGAGTGCTTCACAAAACATAATACAGAGCATAATAAATATATACATAAAATGCCATATACATAACATAGGGCATGTGTCCTTTCTAAACATCAAGATTATAGGCTAATGCAAATAAAATGTTTTTTCAGCCCCTTTTTATAACTCTTTACTGAGGCCAAACTTCTCAGTTGGAGTTGGGATGAACTATGGACTGCTTAGTTTGAAATGCCCACCCCCCATTTCTTTATTTTTTGATTCCTTTTGTCCCTCACTGTGATGCGTGGGGCTGCTGTGGCTGCACTCTTCTGCTGGCTTTTGGGGGGGGGGTGCTTTCTCAGTCAATGTCAGTACTGCTCTGAGGTCCACTGGCAGGGGCTGCATGAATGGTGGGTGGCACTCCCCTTCAGCTCTCCTTCCTAGGAGCCATGAATTTCACCTCCTCAGTGCACATGGCCTCCAGCTGACCATAGTGTGGGATTCAGGGGGCAGATGGGACTACGTCAACATTGGTCCCCCAAGGTGTCTGTACCATGATTGATGTGTCACAGGGTGAGCCTGACTGTTAAAAATCTTATAATACACAAGCTGGCTTGATAGCACATTGGTAGCACTGTCACTCCCTATGCTGCTGACATGGGATCAGGAGGACTCGGATCACTCAGGTGGCTGGCTGAGTGAGGAATGTGCAAGCATCCCAAGAACACCTCTCCTTCTGGGTTGGGGGAGGCTGCATCCCACTGCTTGACTGCCACCTGGTGGAAACCAGCACAGCAGAAGCACGCAGACGGGGAGAGAAGCAGCCAGCAGACACTAGGCATGTATTTGCGCTGCTGTACACATGCGTGCACATCACTGCACATCGGAACCCTTGGGGAGGAAACCAGGAGCTGGAGCAGAAATCCCTAGTCTGCTGTTGTAACCCCCCCCCCCATGCACAAGTAACACAATAGGCCACCGCAAGGGATGGATAACCAGTAACTTCATAAGAAGGTCGGTGATGCTGTGGGGGTGCTGTTGGGCAAATTGAGGGTGATTAAAAGCTTGAGTAAAAAAATAATTAAAAAATTAAATCTTAAAACACACACACACATATACAGTTAAGAAGCCTTGCCTGAGTAGGTCACTAAAACCAGTTGGCAATAGTTAAACAGGGGCTTTAGTAGAAGCTAAACATCACAGAGGCCAGCTGCTGCCCTTTTGGAATGAACAGGAAGTCCATCTCTACAGCTAAGGGCTTTCATTTTTATTGACTTAACATTTTTTACCCCTGATTTAAATGTTTACCCTGAGTAATAAGTGGATACTTTGTGTTTTCTTTTTAGGAAAAATGTATGTTTTTAAATGGAATCTATTAACCCCCTTAGGCCTCAAATTGTCCTTAGATTAAAAAAACGCATATTATGATTGCTCACATTCTGTAGCGACTGCTGGTTTCACTGGTTGTTTTGATTCTAATTAATTTTTTTCTTTTTAATAGTGAAAAAAAGGCTGCCCACCATACAGGTGTTACCACACAAAAATGCATTTGTTTACATTCTTTGATCAACATCCATTGCATCTTTCCAGGACCTGGGACTGCCCCTAACACAATCTAGCCACACATGATGTCATTGTTGTGGGAGGACAGGAGAATATTGCACGAGTGTCTGCACTCTTTGGGGGTGTTTCTCTTGTTCAGTATGTGTGCAGTAAGAGTAGAGCCAGAATTTGAAGCAAAACAAGGCTGGGTATAATTGCAACATTCCCTTGCATTTCAGTTCTAAGGAAGGAAGCAGATCAAACAGCCAACAACTTCAGTGAGTTTTGGAGAAGGTAAGCGATCATAAAATGTGGGGTTTCAGCTAGAAATAGTAAGATGTAATAAGGGTTGACAGTGTCCCTTTAAGCCCAGTTTTGCCCATTTATCTCTGTGTAATTCATAGTGAAGATGGAGAAAGAGTGAATTATCTGCATCACTCTACAGCCACATGATTGTGCCACTGTCCACACCCGTATCCACATCCGCTGTCTTCCAAAAACTTTAGGCCAGGTTACAATGACAGGCTCAGGTCAGGACAGTCTGGTCATATTCAGATTCAGACTTTAATAAGGAAGAAAATGTTGAAATGTGGAAGTGGAATTTTTGCACAAGAGCTGAGGCAATATGAATGCAGAGTCTAAGAATACTAAAACCCCTATGCTAGTGTTAACTATCCCCCAATTTCAATCCGACAGTCACTGTCCTGGTCAGAAAAAATTAAATTATCAGTTCGATTAGGCAAACAGTAGTGGTAGATAGGAAACCCCAGACATGTAAATGGCCCTATTTAAGGAGCATCTCTAGTCCACAGCGGCATGGGCTGGTGAAGATTTAGTGTCAACACCTGTGTAGGCATCCTTTCTATGGATTCCTGGGAGAAAACCATTTGGAGTTCCACTGGGAAGCACTGAGTCTGGACTAAAGGTCATATGGTCACTCAAGAACAAATGAAACATTCTTTAAAAGTTTTCTCCAACTCTTCCTTTTAAGATGTAACTGCTCTAAAGGATACCCCTCTTAACCTGGTGACTTAAAGAGCAACTGTGCATTTCAGCATGTGCTTTCATAAATATGATGTTTCAGCTCTTACAATACACTAGAGAATATTTTTCTCTTTTTCCGTGTTCCTTTCCAAGATTTACAGCACATCCTTGTAGTCCATCTAAAGAGTCTGTATACAAAACATTTGCCTCTCCCCTGTTAAGCTCATAATGCCTGTGTTAGTCATAGCAGTGTGCTCACCATGACAACAGACTATGATGTCACAAACAGCAATTGTGTGGTTAGCAGGAGAGAGTCAGAGGCATTTTGAAAGAGTCAGTGAAATCACTGTTGCATTATCTACAATATTTAGTAGACCAACTGCAGGGAAAGTAAGAAAAGATAACACGTAACTAGAAAATAATAAAAAAACATAACTGGTGTAAAATGGTACACCGTTCAAACAGCAACGGAAAAACAGTGAAGACCATTACAGCGACAGAATCATCTGTTTGTTGTAATGGTCTGCTGTTGTCTCCAGAGAGTTTGCCCCCCTCCTCGAAACAGCTCCAACTTGGAGTTAGCAATCTATAGTGTGGGGGTGCGGGGGGGCAAAGCCCCTTGCAAAAAACACTTGTGTCCCCTGATGGCACAATGCCACCTGTTGGCATTGTGCCATCACTGTAATGCCACTCAACAGAATTCCTGTTGATGTGGCTTGGAGGAACCATGTAAATCTAGTCTTTTTAAGCTTTTTATTATAATAGAGAGTTGCTCTTTAAAAATCCAGATGAATGGTGGTGTTTCTGCCACTTTTTCTTTTGACCGGACTGGTAGTTCTAAGAATCTCTTAACCCTAGTTTCCTGCTGAGGCAGGTTCATCTTAAAGAGGAACAGTCAAGTAATAAGACCCCAACACCCAAGTGTGGGGCTGGTTTCAATTTGCACTTAGTGTGCAAAAACTTTTCTTTTTACTTCTTTCTGTTTTCTTCAGTATAGTTGATTGCATCAGACTCATTCTGCTGACTTGCAAGCTGCCATTTTTTACAACTACAAATCCCAGAATCCCCTGCAGTTGACATCACAGGAGGGCTGCAGCAGTGGGAGATTCAGTAGCCTGCAGTGCATGTTAGAGTTTTTATAAGCTCTGATCTTTTGTCTACTGGTCCCACTATCACAGAGTACTACATTGAGCCCTGGAAGAACAGCAACACCAGCAAACATCTGATAAAAGTTTATGAAAGCTCTTACATGCACTGTAGGCTACTGAATCTCCCTCTGCTGCAGCCCTCCTCTGATATCAGCTGCAGGGGATTCTGGGATTTATAGTTACAGAAGATGTCAGCTTGCATGTCAGCAGAATTAGTCTGATACAATCCACTATACTGAAGTAAACAGTGAGTAAAAAAAAATGCGTTTACCCACAAACTACAAACTGAGACCAGCCTTGCACTTGGGTGTGGGGTTCTTAGTGCTGTCAGTTCCCCTTTAAGCTAGCTTGCCTTACAGTGTAAGATTTCTGATTATAAATGTGTGGTCCTACCTATTTATTGAATAGCTCACGAAAATCAGTGCTGGGATAAACATATAAGTTTAAAGAGACTGTGAACAATAACAGAAGAGTTGGATATTATTAGTTGCTCTGATTGACACTCGAGCCAAGTGCACACTTCAGTATGGTTCAGGGTAAAAGGCCTTAGGCACTGTACTGAGGAGCTTTAAAAAAAGTGTTTATTGATGAGCAGTAAAGCTACTTGTAATGTTACGTACATGTGCATCACAATTATAAAACAAATGCCCTCCAAATAATTAACTCGGGTCTCATATGCACTATTAAAAAATTTACTATTTTTGATTGGAAACTGAACTTAAATCTAAAAATGTTTCTGTAAATGGAGTTAGACATTGCTGCCTTTTCACTGATGAGCATATTGTTACTGAAGTACCAGCTGCAGGAATTGTACTTATTAACACATTTCCATTTGAATATACAGTACAGTACCTTCCCTTTATTAAATTATAGAATCCCTTACTGCTTTGGGTGGCAGTCTTTTTTACATCATGGTGTAGCTGCATAAAAAGTCATTATCAGTACATTTTGTGTATCTGTACTTTGAAAATGTGGTGACCAGGATAGGCAGACTGAGCCAGAGTTTGTTTCCAGGTGCAACCCATGGGAGAGGATGCAGCAGAGAGTGATATAACAATTACACATATAGTAATGACAACAACAGGTGCATGTAAATGAACAACAGCATCAAGGAAATACAAAATCACACATACTCCCATAATGCAAAGCATCATGGGCTGTATATGCAAATCACCACAAAATATCATGCTGGTTTAACTTTAAGCAGAAATGCATGGTGCCAAAAGACCTCTCAAGACTCACACAGTCTGCAAAGGGTGCAAACAGAAGACACAGACATGTGTTTCATCCTACTAGGACTCATCAATGTGCCTCGTCTATAAGACACCCCAGTGGAATGAACCAGCTACCCCATGTTGGTCTATCTGGGTTGGGTTGTGGTGAGCCCAATAAAAACAAAAAACAAGCTAAAAGACAAAGAACCTTAGTGTGCAAGCACTGAGGTAAGGGTTACCCCAAAGGGCATTGGCTGGGAAGCCAAGTTTGGGTACAAGTAACAGATTCCAGGAAGAGAAAAAACAATGCAGAAATTGGGCAAAGTATGTTGACTATGGGGAGGAGGAGCAAGGATGAGAACAAGGGGAATGTGCCATCTACATATTGCAAGATTCTTGTAACACAATATTGATGGCATAAAACTCAAAATACAGAGTATATAGAGTTTTAAGCTATACTGTTTGGTTAGTGGTAAAAGGAGTAGTGGAGGGGTGCATAGGGCATGAGTTGCTGCAGTGTGAGGAGAACAGGAAGACATTGTACTGAATGTGCATGCTTTTGAGGAGTGTGGAATTAAGAGTGGTTTGAGTGAGCGCAGGGAGGAGGAGAGTTGAAAGGGGAAGGGAGGTTGTTGCTCTGTGCTGTAAGGTGGCTAGAGAATGTGGACTGGACTAATGCTGATTTACTGTGAGGGACATGAAAAGAATGAACATCAAGTGATTGAAGGAAGTATGAAGATTGGATGGCAGGACTGAGGAGTAAGGAGAGGTAAGTGAAACAGTGGCAAGCCAGTATTTGGCTAGGAAGGAGGAACAACGGAAGACACTGGACCTCTAGAGGGGGCAGAGAGATATTTGTAAAGAGAGAGAGAGAGCAGCGAGGGACAAGAGATAGCACACTAAGGGCAAAACAGGAGAAGGAATGAAAAATGGGTCCAGCATGGCAAGTGCAGACTTTGGGGCAGAGCTGTAGACCACATCTGTGAAGTCCAGCAGCAGTAAGACCATCTTTATTTTTTTTCCCCTCAATTTTTTTTCTGCACCATCCAAGAGGGAACTCTCTTCGGCAGCCTTCACCACCTCCAGGCTCTACCTCCCACCTGAGATACCTCCTACTCTTTGCACCAGCCCGATCAACCCCCCGGCTCTGAACCCCCCTGAGGTGGGGCCATGCTATCCGCCCAGGGTGCTCTATCTACAATCTAATATGCTGGGCTGGGCGATGCCTCTGAAGAGGAGAGTGTCTGGTATCAGGAGTGTGGCCTGGTGGGGCAGAGGTGCCTTCATCTATCCCTGTAGTTTTCCCCATGAGTGTGGATGTGCAATGATGTCCACGTGATCTATGTCACTGATGTCCTCCGCAACTCCGCCCCTTTTTTTGCGCGGCTCAGCACTAGCGGTACTCTGGTCTCCACCAGAGATCCCTGCTGCACTGAGAAACCCCCAGATCCCACCCCAGGAGAGGAGAGCAGTCCATCGGATGCTTAATCCTTTCCCACCCCTGCAGACCCCTGATGACCCGGGAGCACTAAGTGCAAAGCGGCAGAAGTAATGAAGAAGGATGTCAACTCTGGCAAGTGCAGACTTTGGGGCAGTGCTGTAGACTACCTTTGCATTGTCAAACACAGGCAAGATCATCTTGAGGGGTCTTGTGGTAGGCTGGTAGAGGCAGTCAGAATTTGTTGTGGTACTGCACACTGAGCATGAAGATTCTTATGCATGGTATCATTATGGGTGGAAAAGCTGTGGTTCTGGTCCAGCCACACCACTAAGTACTTAAACTGGGTTGCCTTTAGCAGGTTGCCATACAGAGTCTTCAAGACAGAGATATATTGGAGACTTGCTAGTCTCAGTCTAGTGCCAAATGTCAGGAAGAAAGTCCTTTTGGCATTTAATGAGAGCAGGTTCAGAGCAGAATCAACATCAGATGTTGTCATGCTGGAGAGACAGTTACAACTCAGGGACCAAAACACCAGAAGTGAATAGAGCTATGTCATCTGCATACATGTAGATGTGTAAGGAGAAACAGGTGGCAGAGGGAGGTAATGTAAGAAGATGAAGAAGGGTATTGGAATGAGAATGGAGCCTTTGGGGACATTGAACTTGTTGGGCAGGAGGGTGGATAGGGCATCAGCAACCTGTACTGACTGGAGCTGGCCCAAGAAGTAGGAGCAAAACTGCCTGTCAAGTCAGATAGGCCAGCAGCACCTAACTTATCCATGAAAAATGGTGGACCACATTACTGAAGGCCTTTGTTAGGTCTGTGAAATGGCCAAAGTGAACAGGCTTTTGGTCCATGCTTTTCAGCATGGAGTCAGTGATGTGGAAGAGGGAGGGAATGGTGGAATGGTGTTTGTGGAAGTCAGACTAGAAAAGGGAGAAGAAAGAAGATGTGTCAAGGAAGGTGGCTAGTGAGACAGAACAAATTTTTTCTGCACCTTAGCCAGGGCAGGAAGAAAGAAGATGGGCTGGTAATTACCTGGGGAGAAAAGGTCACCTCCTTTGTGGAGGGTAAAGACTTTAGCCTGCTTCCAGGACTGGGGGACAGACACAAGTTGGAAAGAAAGTTTGAAAAAAGAGGCAAGAGAGGCAGTGATGGCCGGTGCAGAAAGATAAATGAGCTCAGTATTCGGCACATCAGGGCTGATCCCCTCAGTGGAATTAAAAGAAAGTAAGGCAGAGACAGTGGTCTCAGTGGAGACCAGGGAGAAAGAATAAGATGCTAGGGTGGAGATTGGGGGGGGGGGGGCAGGAGCATTTTGGGGAAGACAGGGAATGCAGGATGGGGAGAAGGGAGGGGGAGGAAGCAGGGATAGGCCACAGGATGGGAAGAAATTGTTAAAGATGTTGGCAGCATCAGTTGGGTCAGGGATATGGGAATTTCTTAGTTTGAGGATGGGGAGGTAGGTTGGCTAGGGGGTTGAAAAGGGAGTGAATAACCTCCAAAACCAATCTGAAGGTTTTGTAGGCAAATTGATTTGGCCTCTCTGATGGCCTTAGCACTGGCATTACATCGTTTTTTTTGTATCTCTGCAAATCCTCAGGGGAGCCCAAGGCTTTGTGGAGATACCAGACAGGATCATGAGCTTTAAGCAAGTCAATGACTTCTGCAGAGATCCAGAAGAGTGGGACCCATCGAAACATGACCTCCTGAAACGGTTGTGCTTGTCCTATGTTGCAATGAATTAGGCAATGAAAGAGGTCAGAGCAACAGCTATATTGGGGGATAATATGAGTACGGACCAGTCAGTGGCCTGAAGATCATCAAGCAGTGAAGGGAGATCCAGACACTTGAGTGATCTAGCCCAGGCAACCTTTGGTGGGGCTTTTCTATTTATTTATTAAATTCTAGGATTACAAATACAGTACCTTTGAGCAGAAACTGCTCGCTTACAAAGGTTCCATGTCAGAGGATAAGGGGCAACATACATACAAAGAATGCACAATATACCAAAATTATACAGCTACAACACACTTTGAGGTAATATGCATACAGCGAGCAACTTGAGTAGGCAGCTGGCTGAGGTAACAGTAAGAGATAGAGTAAGAGATAGAGCGCATAAGAAGCAAATAAGAATTTAGGCGTGAGATGGGGTGGGGGGGAGAGAAAGTAGGCAGGCTAATGGGCCACTGTCAGTGGGTGGAGGGGGGAAGATGTCTTGTACTGGTGGAGAAGGGGAGCAGGAAAGGGGTCACGAGGAAGGGCAGGTACCAGAGAGAATGTAACTAGGGAATGGGCGGGCTGTGGGATAAGAGCGAGCTGGGTGGTGTTTAGAGTAAACTCTATTCTGAGAAACAGTCACATTGAGTGGAAGAGGCGAGGTAAAGTCTGAGATTCCTTTTAAAGGGTCCAAGTGTAGCAGAGGAAAGTGCTTCTTTATTGAGAGAATTGAACCGTGGAGGAGCTCTATGGGTAAAGGACCGCTGACCCATGGAGGTGCGACATCTGAGAACCTGAAAGGTTAGAGATTGGACACCGTGCGAATGCTGAGTGCCACTGAAGGCAGTAAGGAGTGTGCTAACACCAGAGGCATGAGTCCAAGGAGAACCTTTTTGGTAAGTAAGCAGGTCTGGTATTGTATTCTGCTGAGTAGGGGTAGCCAGCCGATTTGTGCATAGAGGTCACAGGTGTGTGTTTTTCGGGCCGCACCCGTTAATAATCTGCAGGCTTTGTTGAGTGAAACTGAGATCCTGCGGAGGGCAGTTGTTGAGGCAGAGCTGTAGATGGCAAGACTGTAGTCAATGATGGATGTGACAGAGCTGTAGATGGCTGGTTTAAGGGCATCTGCAGACATACAGTGCTTATGTTTGTGTAACAGACCAAATCCGTATATTGGCGGCCTTGGCAACAGTGTCAATATGATGAGTGTAGGAGAGGGTACTATCCAGCGTGATACCAAGGTACTTGAACTCCTTGACATGTTCAAGTGGGTTCCCAGCGTGGTTCTTGATGGTGAGGGACAGAGAATTGTGCCTGCTCTGTGGGTTACAGAAGGACATGGCTTTGGTCTTGCTGTGGTTCAGGACAAGTTCATGAGAGTTGAACCAGTCTTTGATGCGCTTGAAGTTGAGCTGTAGCTGGGATTCAAGGACTGTAATGTCATGGTGGCTGGAAAACAGGACTGCATCGTCTGCATATAGTAATATTTTTTGGTGGCAGACACTAGGGAGACTGTTGATGAAGAGGGAGGGAGAAGAGTAAAGGGCCCAGAATAGACCCCTGGGGGACTCTGGAGAGGACTGGCTTTTCATCCGATGAGATGCCTGCTATCCTCACATGTTGGATCCGATTATCAAGGTAGCTGGTAAACCATGGAAGGGCATCACTGGAGATCCCAATTGAAGACAGTTGCCTGAGTAGTAGAGAGTGATTAACAGTGTTGAAGGCCTTAGTCAGGTCTGTAAACACTGACCCCCCCCCACAGTTACCTTTGTTGAGCGTGGCGTGGATGAAAGTTGTAAATTCCAGTAGCGCAGTGGTGGTGCTGTGCCCTTTTCTGAAGCCATGCTATTCTGGGCACTGGACTTCCTACTTATTCAGGAATTCAACTAGTTGGTCCGAAACTGCACGCTTCAGAGCCTTAGATTACGGGGGGAGGAGTGAGATAGGTATGAAATTGGTGTGGAGCGTCCTGTCACCACTTTTATGAACCGGTCTGACAGTGGCTTTCTTCCAGAGAGATGGGAATTGGCCCAATCTGAGTGAGAGATTGAAGATCTTTGTCAGTGGTTCAAGGATTTCATTGAGAACTTGTGCTAGCAGTTTTAGGTCAAGGGAGTCACCACTGTACCCTTGTTTGCAGATGGCCTTTTGAATATAGTTTCTAGTTACCTGTGGTGGAACCTCTTTAAAGAAAAACTGTGGAGTTGTATGATCATGTGGGGGGGGTCATGTGGGAGGTGCTGGAGGGGAGGTTGTCGAAGAAATTAGGAGGAAGGACACTGTCCAGGTTTGTAAATGCATTATTAAAAGTGTTGGTGATGGTACCTTGGTCGAGCATAGGAGTACCATGAAGGTTGAGCATAGTGGGTGATGCTTTAGGATCCTTGCCTGTGAGTTCTTTCAGGTTGTTCCAGAAGTTTTTCTCCTGTCCCCAAGAGTTGGTCAGAGCCTCTTTGTACAGTAATAGATGCATTTAGCATTCCGTATCTTTTGAGTGCAGCCATTTCTGGCTGCTTTGTATTTTTGTATGTTTACTTGCATTGGAGTTGCATGAGCACAATGCCAGAGGTGGTCTGTGTGCTTGAGTTGAGTTAAAAGGTCAGTAGTAACCCAAGGGTTGGTCCGTCCTTTGACCTTTATCTTTTTCACCGGTGCATAGATGTCACAGGCTTCACTGAAATGTTTGATAAATAGGTTCAAGGCTTAGTTGGTGTCACTGAGGGTGTCAAGCACTGTCCAGTTCAGTCTGGTTAGATGGGATTTTAGCAACTGAAGTTGCCCCTGTTTGATAACCCTTGCATAGATTAGCTTGGGAGGGAGCTTGTGGAATTTGTTAGACCAGGAGCAGATGACAGGCGAGTGGTCACTTATTGTATCTGGAGTACAGAAACATTGGAAATACATTCAGGGTGGTTAGACAGAATCCAGTCTAGAAGTGTAAGGGATCCTGTCCTACAGTTACACCTGGTGAGGGCATTGACAAGCTGAGTGAGGTGCTGTGCCATGACTGCATCCTTATAGATAGAAGCTTCAGGGGAGAGCCAGTTAATGTTAAAATCACCCATGATTATGGTTTCGGAGTTATGATGCTGGACCCTTAGGTATTTCATGATGCTATGGAAGCCAGAGGCCTGGCCTCTTGGGTGGAAGGTAAACTGAGACAGCAGTAAGTTCCTTGTTATGTGCACCAAGGAGGATTTTGATGGCGAGGACCTGAGAGGAGTTGCCCAGGCTAGGGGATGGGATGATGTGACCCGTGAGGGTATCCCTAAGATAGATGGCACAGCCCCCGCCCCGCTTAGCAATTCTGTCTTGCCTGAATATGCAGTAGCCAGGGATTGAAACAGAGGTGTCTGGGATTTTAGGGTTTAGCCACGTTTCAGCAACTGAGAGGACATCAGGGTTGTGCTTTAATGCACTGGATCTTATGGATGCAATATACCATGCAAATGGTGACTGAAAACATCTTACAGGATGCCAGCAGAAATAATGAAGTGAGGGTGTGAGGAGAGGACCCAGTCAGTAAGGCAGTGATTTGTGGAGTGAGGGTTGAGACTGTTGGGCTCAATAATGAGTTGCATGAGATTGGTGGACTCAGTTTGCTGACTATATTTTTTTTGCTGGGGGGAAAGCCAGTTTGTATTTAGATCCCTAAGAACTAAGAGCTCACTTGAAGCAGAGAAGGAGGAAATGGTTGAAAGGGCAGCAGGACAGGTATTGGGTCTAGATTTAGGGAAGGAGTAAATGCCACCAATGAAAATGGGAAGTGATCAAGGGGGAGCCTTACAGGAGGAGTTCATGGGAAGAGGAAATGGCAGAACAGTACAAACATCACAGTTAACAGCTGCGGCACATGTGCAGATGAACTCCAACAGACTTCTCATGGTGCTGTCTGTGAACTGCATTACCAGACTGTCCAACTAATACCTTACAGATTTGAGTGGAGACTCAGGGTTCTGTAATGCTCAGAATATTAGAACTATAATGTATGGCCTGCAGGGTGTCAGACCTGAGCCTACAAACAGGTACTGGGGAAGAGGTCAGCGGGAAAGATCACAAGAGAGCATCAAGAATGAGAGAGGGGGATGACAGGAGACCAAGATAAATGAGGAAGGGAAGGGGATAAAATGTGGGAAGAGGCAGGAACAGGGATAGTGGGGGGAGATGAGGAGTAAGACAGAGGGAAAGGTGAGGGAGTGGGAGAGAAGGAGTTGAAGGGACAGAAGGGAACATTAAAAAGGAAGACTGGAGAGTGATGCATAGTCAAAAAACACTGGTGGAACTAGTGGAGGGTATGTTTTATAGCAGCTAGCCAACAGGGGTGGCAAGGAAAGCTTTGTAAGACAAGAAATACAAAATAACACATACCCCCATAATGCAAAGCATCATGGGCAGTATATGCAAAGCACCACAAAATGTTATGCTGGTTCAACTTTAAGCAGGAATGCATGATGCAGAAAGGCAGGCCTTTCAGCACCATGCATTCCTGCTTAAAGTTGAACCAGCATAAACATTTTGTGGTGATATACAGTCCATGATGCTTTGCATTATGGGGGTATGTGTGATTTTGTATTTCTGTGAAAGTTGGCTTCCCAGCCAATACCCTTAGGGGTAACTCTTGCCTCAGGGCTTACGCACTAAGGTCCTTTGTCTTTTAGTTTTGTAAGACAAGTCTAGTAATCAGCACAAGCAAAATTTATTTAAATGTAGATGAGAAGGGCAGGTTTTGATACCAATTAAATGAATTACCAGAGCAGGCATGACTGCACAGTTGGCCAGTACAAATAAGATAAATAAGTATAGTAGTCAGCGCAAACTAATTAATTCATAGGGGTAAAGTAACAGAAATGAAATTGAAGAGACCAGCGGGACTAACTAAGCTGTAACAGTGAAGGAAAATACAGATAAACTAAGCAGACTAGTATGAGCTAGATAATCAAAAGCAGGGCTAGGAACAAACTAGGCAGATCCAGTGCAGCAGTAATATTACACAAGGAATTAATTTAATGAATATCAGTTTTTGTAGGCAGGTAATACCAGTGTGTAAATACAAATGATTCCCTTGTAGGAACACGTCTTGTATCAGGAGGCAAAGCAGGGAATTTGGAGATCTTGGTTGTGTGCTGTAGTGGATGGAGAAAGAGGCAGTATGAGTCCTGGTGGTGGAGGACAGTTGGTTACAGTCTAGGTAGCGGTGGGAGAATTCTGTGAATCGTAGTGCTAGGGTCATGCAAGTTTGTAATGTCTTGATGTCAGGTGGGGGGGGGGCTGAAGGTAGGGATCCAGGTATGGGTTCCGCAGGTCAGACAAATAAACTATGTTGTGTTTTTTTTTTTTTTTGTCAGTTTTCAGTACTTGTCTCTGTATTTAAGCATGATGAAGGTGCAATCAGAGGGTGGGTTACCATGAGTTAATCTAGACCTACAGTCCTGAGGCAGGAGGCAAAGTTGAGTGCCTTACCCTCCTAGGTTTAGAAGAATGAAGGTAACCCAACCACTGGAGTGTTGTCGTGCTGTTATCAAACTACATTTTTTAACATTTTTTTATTCATTTGTTTATAATTTAAATTCTATGTCACTTGTATTTTATGGTACATGAAAATTTCTGACTGTTAATATAACCCTTTAGTCAGCCTTTCAGAATGCTCAGTGTCCAGCCATTGTTTTATAATGTCAGATAACCTGCACACTTAGCTTTTGTGGTTCTGAGAATTGGAACAGTTCTGTATTGGATGAGCCACTCAGCCTTTTTCTGCAGTCGGTGTTACTGTGTTAAGTAATATTCTGCTTCAGAGCCTTGCATGGCTTCATTTTGGTGTTTTGCAGAACATACATGGATTTGGTTGGTCATTCTCTTATGTGTGGTCAGCCCAGTTTGTTGTTGCTAATACGTTTATTGAAGTTTGGAGCAGGCTTTGAAGACAATGCTCATTTACAATGGCATGCTTGATCACAGGTGACAAGACAGTCAGCACAGTTGCACAAGAACAGTGTACAAATGGGAAAATGTGATACTCTAGTATGTGGCATAAGTTAGGTATATACAACAGAGACATTTTATAGGCTGAGGAGTATTAACAGCATGACTAGAGATGTTACAAAATTAAAACTTTGTCAGCGAAGTGGTGAACTTTGCACTTTGAGAAGCTTCCCACTTTGCACCAACTTCGGATTTTGACACTTCGCAGTGTTTTTTCCTGGTGAAGTGAGACTTTTTCAGGTTACGTCATCATGAAGTGACTGACTATCTAGTGAATGACTGAAGTGACTGTCAGTCTTTAAGGCAGGACAGGGGTAGACGTGGTGGTGGTGGTGTCATCTATACCCACCGGTGCCTTTCCTGCAACATGGCTGTCAGAGAAGTCGTATCTTCCTCCCATCAGTTTCTTCTTGTCAGGCTGTCATTCCCCTCCACTGTGCCCATTTTCATTGGTGTACTCTATGCCTCATCGAAAATATAATCTTTCTCCCTGCCTGATTCCACCTGTACAACTGTCTCTCATTCCTCCATTAAGGAACTCATTCTAAAATGTACACTTTAAAACCCAGAAACTTTGAGTAGAGGAGTATCATGGAGATCCATTCTGGGACCCTGTTGTTTTTGATATACATCAATGATCTGCCAAACTTCATAACCAGAACAGATATAAAACTTTATGCAGATGATACAGTGTTAATAGGAAGAGCAGCATCTCAAACCGAGATGGAAAATATTCTGCTGCATGATTTTAATAGGCTTCAGGAATGGTTTATGAAGTCATACATGGTGTTGAGTGCAAAGAAAACACTGGTGATGTTATTTGGTCAAAATAGGACCAAAAACAAGGAGGGAATACATTTAAAAATAGAAACATTAAATGGACAGACATTAACAAATGTTAGAGAATACAAATACTTGGGAGTGCTTATAGGTGATACACTGAAATTTGATTCATATATAAATAGCATTGTCAAAAAGGTGAACAGACAATTAGGAGCCTTGAGAAGAAAATATTTTTTTATTCCCAAAGATACTAGAAAAACAACAGCTGTACTACTTCTGCTACTATCCTTAGAGTATGGAAATATAGTTTGTCAACTTGACAATTATACAGTACTAAATAAACAAGACACAATGTACAATAAATTAGCGAGATTTGTTTTAGGATGTGCTTATGATCTACACCTTCGTTTGTTGTACAAGAACCTAAATTGGGACTCCTTAGAACTCAGGAGGAAAAGACTAAGAGCAGTAACAGCTTTTAAATTGTGCAAGGGAATCATTTAGTACCATGAGTTTGAAAATGCTGGTTTCTATACATACCCACAGCCTGAGGGAAGTAAAGAACAGAGGATTTATAATCTCTAGAATATTTAATTCTTATGGGAAGATAAAAGCTAGTTGGTGGATAACTAAGGAATTGAATGTTCTGCCCCAGAGATTAGGAAAGCTTCTACTACAAAATTGTCTAAATCTACGGTAAGTTGGAATTTAGTGGATATTTGTACTTGCCACTGAATTTTGACATTTCGTCCACAGAATTGGGGTATGGTGTATTGAATGTGGTAATGTGTGTTTGTGTGATAAAGTGTAACTTAACTATGTTTCACCTTCTGTACAACTTCTGTAAAATAGCCTTTTAGTTAAGCCTCCCATTTTTGCTTGCTGAGTAATGGAAATGTGTACCTGTGTGGAGCTATGTAATATTTTACTGAACTGTATACCTTCTTTGTAAATATTTAAGCAGGAGAACTTTGTAAACAGGGCTGTGAGACGTCTGTATAGTTTTATCCTGTTGAAAGATACATTTGATCTGTTTGTCTGTCTGTCTATCCTTCTAGGGGACTATAATGTCAATTGGTTCTCCCCAGCCTCCAGACTGATCATCCACAAGGTTGAGTCCCTTAACCTTACCCAGATTGTTACTGAAACTACTCAGCTTAACCCTTGCTTGCACCTCTTAGCCTGGGTTCTCTCCTTCCATCCCCATTGTATTGTTGCAGCATGTATTTTGCCTGACTCTTTCAGTGACCACTGCATGACGTTCTGCATCAGGATGATCAGATGTCCACCCTCCTCCCCAAAATACATCTGGTCCAGGTCCCTCTGGTCACTCAACACCCAGGCTCTTCTGAGTGACTTTGCTACATGAGATTGGATAGCCATTTCCACTACCTGCGATACTGATGTTGTCCTCTCCATGTTTCACTCCAAATTCTGTTCTGTTTGGGACAAGCATGCCCTGTTCAGAAAATCCATGGTCAAAACTCACCATCATCTCTCGATTACCCCAGAAATAATTGATCAGTTCAAGTCCCATGACCTAGCCTGAGCAAGCTATAAATTATCTCACTCCTTTCCAGACCCCCACCAGTGTAGGACTAGCAGGAACTCTTGCACAAAGGCTGTTAGAACTGCAAAAATCACAATATTTCAAGGCCAACCTTCAGAACAACCTTAATGCCCCCTCAGTGTTCTGGAAGGCAATTCACTCCCTTTTTGACCCTCTCACCCAGTCCTGCCCTCTCCATCCTTCTGATAAATGGTTCACCTGTGTCTGACCCCTTCTCTGTTGCTTCTCACTTTAATGAGTTCATCACCAGTTGTGCTGTCCATTCCCCTTCCCCTCCAGCCACCATTTTTTCACACCATGATCCCTCTTCCCTCCCCAGGTTTCCTCTTCTCCCCTGTTACTACCCAGGATACCCTGATTTCCCTTTACTCCCTGAACCTGTTCAAGTCTAGTCTTGATGACCTGGATCTAAACTCCTCCATATCTTCACTTCTGCCATTGCATCTCCTCTGACTCATCTATGCAACCTCTCCTTCTCCCTCAGTGCAGCCCCAGAATCCTGGAGGCTGAGTAAGCATTAAGCCACTCCAAAGGTGGCACCTAATGGTGGATTAATGCATGGCTGGTAGTACAACAGCCCAACCATGCATTAATCCACCATTAGATGCCACCTTTGGAGTGGTTTAATGCACTTGTAACATGGCAAGGTGTCAGCATGGCTTAGTTAGTAGCACATCCACCTCTGGACCAGAAGGTCATGGGTTCTCATCCCACACCGGGATTGGACCTGCACCAAAAAATTGCTGGCATCCGACTGCAGTATTGGGGGGTGCTGTACTACTGGGGTGTGCTGTCCTTCGGATGAGACATTAAACTGAGGTCCCTTCTGCCCATCCTGGTGTTGTCCTGGTGGGTGTCCGGGTGGAAGTAAAAGAACCCAGGGCACTCTTCGCAAAGAGCAGGGAGCATTCCCGGTGTCCTGGCCATCATTCCCCCTTCCCATAAACTGGTTCATGCAATTATCCAGGCTGTGTGTGGGTGATGATGTGCGATACTGCCGCCACCACACATTCAGTCACTTCACTACCAGTCTAGCATTGCTTGTAAAGCGCTTTGGGATACTGTGTATGAAAAGCACTATATAAATGCTGATTCTTTTTCTTCTTCTTCTTCTTCAAGTGCAAAGTAGGTAATGTTTCAAGTCACTGGTATGTGACATGTTAGTGAACAGGAACTTTCCATACTGTTTTCTATTATTTGAACTGCTTCTCATCTGTGTACTTTTCAGTATATGTCCACCTCAACCAGGCACGTGCATGCTGTAACTTCACTACTTGTTACTATTGTGGTGCCTACTTTCTGTGACTTTCTTACTTCGCGTTAACAAGTCATTTGTGATACTTGTGGACGCACTACATCACTTCCATTACTTTCTACACGGCTGTTTGCACTCATTTCATTGTTTTCTGTGTCAGCTTAACTACTAAATTGTGGGGACATACCACATATTTTCATAGCTCTGATTTCATTTGCTTGCTGCGGTCAGGGTATGCAAATGTTCCTTCTGGTGCCACAATGCACTACGTTCTAGTCAGTGATATCCGATACCGATGCTCCCCATTCACACATACATACATTGCTGACAGCATACTTCTCCTGGTCCATCTACTACACATACTGTCTGAGTTTTCTCACTTTTCTATGAACACTGAGAACTGCTGCCTGGCGCCCCAATTACTCCATTTACAGTCTGGTACCCACCGCTTTCTTGCGACTCGACAGCCAGCGCAGTCACGATTTCTTCAGCGCTTGTACAACTGACACAGTCCTCTACTGTTTTGCTCTTGCTTGCTCCCAGTCTCGCTGAACACAATGAGACATTCTGAAGTGGGCATTACTAATGGATTAATCCCCGCTTCAGAATGTACCTTGTGTTGTCTTTCCACCAATCCACTTACTCCATTCATATCTCTGTTTTTGGCCCTTGTTACAACCAAACTTATGCCGCTCCACAAAGAGGGGGACCCTTCCTCATCCAGTAAGTACCTGCCAAGCTCCCTCCTCCCCTCTCTTGCCAATTTGCAAGAGAAGCTTGTCTACATTAGACTCCCTCATCTCCTCTCCTCCTCTGATTTTCTCTTCCTGTTCTAGTCTGGCTTCCTGAAGGATCATTCCATCTTCTCTTCCCTTCCCTGCAATGTTTAACTGATTCTCTCCTCTCAGGGATGGATCAGGGTCATATCAAGGCAGCCATCTTTCTCAATCTGGTCAAAGCCTTTAATTTGGTGTCCCACTCTCTTTTCCTGGATAAGCTGAGTTCTGCTGGACTGTCAGCTCCTGCTGTCGACTGGTTCCAGTCTTACTTCGCGGGTCATCTACAGTTGGTACAGGTTGGTAGCGGTCTGTCACTTCCTCTTCCCATCCAGGCAGGGGTGCCACAGGGATCCATCCTGGGTCCCATACTCTTCTCCATCTTACTCAATGACCTCCCCTCAGTTTGTGCCAGCTCACACATTCACATGTATGCAGACAATACAGGCATCTACACTTCTGGTTCCTCCACTACAGCCATGGAAGGTCTGCTCCAGCAAGACTTCCCCAGTGTCCTACGATGGTTCCAATCAAACCAACTCCAGGTCAACACACACACAAAAAAATGTGTCCTTAACCTTTGGCACCACCCAAAAACTGGCCAAAATCTTATCTGTGCCCATGTTCTCCACCTTGGATGGCTCCCCTCTAGAAGTGGTTCCTTCCTTCAAGTACCTTGGTGTGTGGCTTGACAGCAAACTTGACATCACTGTCCATGTGGACACCATCTATGCCAAGCTTCCATCTAAACTTGGTGCCTTGTACCACAATAAAGATTGTCTGTTTCTGCCAGTTCACCGAGAGTTTGTCACCAAAACTGTCCTCCCAGTCTTTGACTATGAGGATGTGGTCTATGGTTCTGTTCCCTCCACCTCCCTGGCCAGAATGGAAACTGTCTGTAACTCCCCCTCTCAAACTCATTATTGCTCACTTTACTCATCATATCCATTCTCCCTCTACCCTCACATCGCCAGATGCACTGTGCCGCCTTTATATTTAAATGCTGGTTTGAGGCCCCTTCCTCCTACCTCTCATTGCTCCTATCCCCTGTCTCCTCTGCCTCCTGCTTTCTCCACTTCAGGGATCATTGCACTTTTGCCATACCACACTCCATACCTTTGCTGGCCAGTCAGCCTTCACCTACTAATTCTTCTTCCCTCACTTTGAAGTCAGCTCCATTCTTCCTTCTGCTTTACGACCTTCCCTGCTCCCTCAGGTATCAGCTGAGACTCCTTCCCCCAACCCTTGCTCCTGTTTTCCACTCCCCCTAACAGTTCCCTATACATTTGCTTGAAGTGCTCAACTGGCTGCTTTTGCCTTGTGTTTTCATTGTACACTGTCTCTGGTTTCATCGTATTTTCTTTTTTTTTAATTTTAACTCTTTATTGATTTTAGTACCGAATATACAACATCATGTGACATCACAAGGGAAAAAGGTACATATAAATAAGAGAAAAGAAAAAACAAGAAAAAGATAGGAGAAAAAGCAAAGACAAGGAAAACTCCCCACCCTCCTCAACTCCCTCCCTAGGCTGCATGATACTGCAAATCTTATATCCATAATTAAATATAACACATCTATATATCTGGTGATTTCCATATCGTCATAATAGCCTCGAGACTTCCCAAAGAGCAGTAAAGGCATTAGCTCTACTCCGCATAGTTGCTATGTGTTTCTCCAACTGTAGAGCCAGAACACATTCCCTGTACCATTCCATTATTGAGGGTGCCATCTCGTCTATCCAATGTCTCGCTATTACTAGCTTTGCAGTTGCTGTTATTAAAGCCATGTGTGCCTTTCTATTATTTGGAGTGCCACCCGGGAAAAGATTTATTAGGCATACTTCCGGGGTAAAAAGGTCCCTTAAACCAAGAATAGGATCTAAGGAGTTATTGATAGTCTGCCACAAAGCTTTAATACACGGGCATAGCCAAAGCATGTGATAAAGGGACCCCTCGCCCGTCTTACATTTACTGCACGTTGGTGCGTGCACCCGACCAATGCTATGTAACTTGGACGGTGTCAAATACAAATTGTGCAGGATATTGTAATTTACTGCCCTGAGCCTATCCTGCTTAACAGTCTTATATAGTGTGGTCCAGATAGTTCCCCACACCTTAGCTACATCAGGGATACCTAATTCTTTTACCCAATAAAAACAGATACCTGAGTGTAATCTGCTATCCCAGTCTAGCAAGGTCTTATATAGATTAGAAACTTTACTCCGCCGCGAAACAACCTGTAACAACTCAATGGGGTCTTTTTCCCCTATATCTGCTATTGGAAAATACTTGTGAAACGTGGACAGGGCCTTATTAACTTGCAAAAATTTAAAAAGTTCTTTACTGGGAGGGATATCTTCATCGTATTTTCTGATCTGCAGTTTACTATAACTGTGAATGTAGCTGTGCTCTGTGTATTTTATCCTTTGTTCTCCTCCCTCGGGTCACAGCTGGAAATGAGCCTTGCCTCAGTGTGCCTGTTCTGGTTACCAATTTTCAAATAATAATAAAGTGGCAAGTTCGCCAGCTAGTTTGCATGACTACACTCAAGGCCCCTGGAATTCTGCGATTCTGCGGTTGCGGAATTTGCCGCAGAATTTGCATCATGCCGCAGAATATATACAGTGCCACAGAATTAATTGTTTTTGGTGAATGTTCATATAAATATACTGTTTTTCCATAGTGTCAGGCTTTCTTTCCCACCTTGTTTATCCTGAAGCCCCTCCTCTATGCTCAGCATATGATGTCATTGATGACATCACATCATATTTAGCCAATGACAGGACTACATTCTGGCAGAGAAATGAATAAATCATGCTGCAGAAATCAGAAAATGCTGCCGCAGAAGTCAAGGAGCCCTGCCGCAGAAATCAGAAAATTCTGCCACAGAACACCAGGGGCCCTGACTACACTTGACAAAGTGCCAGTTCACCTGCCAAAAAACTTTGTAAAGCTGGCATTTCACGAAGTTGACAAAGTCCATAAAGTAATTTTCAAATGAAGTATTTATTTCATGTTGATGGCCTATTCCTACAATTAGTGTTAGGTGTCTTGGGCTCCGGGAAAGGGCCCCAATAAAAATAAACATTGCTTACTTACTTTACTTACAGATCTTGCCAGAAGTGTTGGATTTTTGCGCGGTCCCAAAATATATGTTTACTACTGGTCAATAACCTTGGTAATTCTCACATGTCTGTATACTGCATTTCTTTTACATTCATTATATTTTACCTTTTTAATGTATTTTTCCTTCCCAATCCCCTTTCTTCTTGGTTGCACTTGGAAACTAGCCTTGGCTCGGTGTGCCTTTGCTGGTTACCTGATTTCAATCAATCAATAAATACATAGATACATACATATATAGATACATACATACATAGATACATACATACATACATAGATACACACATACATATATAGATATATACATACATAGATACATACGTACATGCATACATACATAGATACATAGATACATACATACATAGATACATACATAGATACATACATAGATACATACATATGTACATAGATACATACATACATAGATACATACATGCATACATACATACGTACATAGATACATACATATATAGATACATACATAGATACATAGATACACAGATACATACATAGATACATACATACATACATAGATACATACAGACATAGATACATACATACATGCATACATACATAGATACATACATACATAGATACATATATAGATACATGCATAGATACATACATACATAGATACGTACATAGATACAGAGATACATACGTAGATACATACATAGGTACATATATACATATATAGATACAAAGATACATACATACATAGATACATACATACAGAGATACATACATAGATACATACATACATAGATACATACATGCATGCATACATACATAGATACATACATACATAGATATATACATAGATACATACATGCATACATACATGCATACATACACAGATATATACATAGATACATACATACATACATAGATATGTACATAGATACATACATACATAGATACATACGTACATAGATACATAGATACATAGATGCATACATACATAGATAAATACATAGATGCATACATAGATAGATACATATATACATACATAGATACATACATACATACATAAATGAATACAATAAATTGAAGTTTGCTGTCTTCGCACATCTCTGAACATAAACATCTTAAAACTGCTCTCTGGGCTTGCTGGATACAAAAGGGTGTCACAGCCCCATATGAGAAGGATCATTTATTCTTTGCCAAGACTGCTGCAGTACTGTTGGACTAGAATACTGTCTGCTAAGTTCAGATCAAGTTGAATTGGAATACTGTCTGCTAAGTTCAGATCAAGTTGAATAAAAGAGATCAGCAACCTTCTGTGCTTAGTTTGGCCTAATATTTTAAATTACACAAAGTCTCCATGTTATCAAACGGGGAAAATGATGAATATTTTCATATGTAACCAAAAATTTATTTTAAAGATACTGAAATTGGCTCATTCTTGCTATATTTGAAATATGTTAAATAATGGGAAAATGTATGACATACATTTGGTAAATGTAAGGACAGTACATGAAACTAGCATGCGGCATTTTATTTTGAGCATGTATTATTTATATATTGTTGATGTGTATGTGTAAAATATATATCTGATTGTTCCTCATTCTGGCATATGTATTTTTTTAATAAATGGAGGTGCACATTTGGTGTATTTGAAGTACTTTTTCAACAATGTATGTGAAACAGTAGTTATTTTCTGTATGCACGACCCAAGATTATACATTAAGCCTTACCCAAGGAACAATAACCAAACTGCCAACAGTAAAACCACACTGGGAGTAAAAGGAAACATTTTTAAAGTTAGTTACATGTTTCAATAGAAGTGGTACAGTGCCATGGGTCACCATTGGGATTGCTAGCACCTGCTTCCTTCATGGTGCAGGGATTACAGTTTTAAGGCAAAGTGAGGCTTTCTTTATTCATCCACCAATGGTTGTGTTGACTAAGGGAATCAACAGTCCCTTTATTTATGGAGACAAAGAGGGAGAGCAAGAGATGTTGCCAACAATTTGGTTAGTGTTGAATTAAGTGGCAAGGCATGATGGGGGTGGGTTACCATGACGTAATCACACCCTCCATGTGCCAAACTGGCAAGTAGAGTCTAATTGGTAACCCCCTTCCCCCACAGAGTCACTGTACTGTGATTGGAAACTGCAGTAAGGTGTTTAGACTCCCTTGTGTGTGCACCCCTGCACCACATAGCCTAAGGGTGTGCGTGACCCATGTGGATAACATGTGGTATTTATATTGGTCCCAGGCAATTAAAAGGCTGGACTAATAATACAGTTTTAAGATTACCTGGTAAAGAAAGTGAGTGCAGACCCTTTTAAGATCATTAATACTACAGTGAAAACTGGATTGGGCATATGCTTAGAAGGCAGCACATATAATATACAACAGAACTGGGGGTGAAAATGACGAGATAAAAATAATTTCTTGGCTAGTGACATCATTAACAGCAACATATCAAAAATATGTTGTTCTTATTGTTATCACAATGGATATTTTTAATTTACTGTTATCATAGTAGAATACTGAAGCAGTCAGAGAGCGGCTTTCACATTGTTGATGACATCACAATGCCTATTGTGGCACTGAAGCCGCCACTTGTGAGTTATGGTCTGGCCCTCTTACGCTTGAAGATAATGTGCATCTTTTGAACCCATTGCATATCTCCTATATATTGTATTGTTTGCTTTGTATTTTTTCGTATTGTATTCTGTTGTATTGATGTAAATGTTAACTGCACACTCCTTAGGGATACCATTCCAAATGAGCTTGTCTCAGTGGGTGACTCCTGAAATACAACTGAATTGAAGTAAATAGAATTGAGTTGGCTATGTAAGCAGTAAGACATGACAGGGTGTGTGTTAGATATTTTAATACACAGCTAGGAGGCGTAGTGAGGCACGAGGCCACTGGCCGAGTGCGTCCAGCCTCCTAGCAGTGTGTTGAAGTATCTAACACACAGACCCTGGAGTGGCTTATTGCACTTATGAAATGGCTATCAAAAAAACAGATGTATGTGATAGCTGAAATCTATAGTATTTAACAGTAAAAAAGTTAAATGTTTGTGTTAATGTTTAATAAAATAGTTCATCTGCCTGTTTGTTTTGTTTTTTTTGTTTACTTGGACTTTTGAGCTACTAAGGCTTCCTTACTTGTCTTTCTGTAGTTGTCATAGCAACCCCCCTTCAACTAGCAATAGTTTTACGGGGAAAGAGCCGGTGCTCAACTTTTATTTGGACGTCGGTCGATTGGGAGTGTGCATGTCCTGGTGTATGGGACTGCATTGAGTGCTATAGTGAGCGGGGTGGAGAAGAAGCTACTGTCAGGTGACGCAGCGAGCTGGGGACAGTAGAGTAGTGGAGAGGGATGGTAAAACACAACGCACAGTCCCGGATACAGTGGAGTACTGGAGAGTGATGGTAAAGCGCGGCGCACAGTCCTGGGGACAATAGAGTAGTGGAGAGTGACGGTAAAGCACGGCGCACAGTCCCAGAGACAGTGGAGTACTGGAGAGTGACGGTTAAGCACGGCGCACAGTCCCTTCCATGTTCAGATTCATGGCTGTCAGGGAGCTCATCAGGAAGAGGAGCAGTTCAGCATCGCTGTGAGTGCTGGGCAGGCAGTAGCTTGAGATTCACAGCCTAGATCGTAGTAGTAGTTGTAAGCTTTCATTTTTAACACGATGACCAGTGATGAAAGTGAGCAGGAACACGCAGGAACTCAGTTCCTGTACGTTTTTTGCAGCAGGAACAGAGTTCCTGTACTTCCTCCTACTGATATTTGAAAAGAAATTCTTACAACAGTAACATAATGACACTTGTTTGGCCTATGTCTTGAGACCGGTGGATTCCATCATGAAATTTGACTTGCCTAACAATTCAAATTGTTTTAGAAATACTTTGACATCTCTGATTGGGTGCAGAGATGTTTCTGGATTGAACAAAATATGGAAACATAGATGTAAACAGCAGAAAAAGGTCCAACATCCCCTCGAGTCCCAAGAGTTGTCCTTCAGAGCGAGTATCTTAATTCTGCTTTTCTTTTGTGCCAGTATTTGAGCTCCTGTACTTCTTGTTCATCACTTACACCACTGACGATGACACTGTTAGAACCGGCAATGCTGCTTGGGGTATCGTTACCAGCCCGCTACTCTCGAGTTTGTGTACAGTTCCTGATAGAATATCACAGTAAGGGTGGCATTGCTTGTGACACAAAACAAGATGGCGGCTTTTTGATTTCTGAACATTCTTTGTGGGCAGCATCACCCATATCAATGCCCAGTGGGTGTTGCCTGGTTTTATCCCTGTGTTGTTAGACACTTTAGCACACAGTCAGTGACCAATGAGAATGCTTGAATTTCAATGCCCATTTCATAAGTTCCAGATAGTATCTGGCCTTGTTGGGTACATCACAATGCATACTAAACCAATCAGAGAGCGGCTTTCACAATGCTGATGACATCATAATAGCCATGTGCAATACTGAAGCCAGCAGTTAAAACCAAAGTGAAACAGTTAAATCTTCATGCAAACATCAAGTTTCAAAGCTAAAACTAGTAAACCTGATGTTGCATAAATCGAAAATGCAATGGTCTGATTTAAAAAAATGCAGTTTATTATCGCTTGTGAGTGGGCAGGACTTCTATAACTTACTCACTGGCGGAGCCAGGTTTGGGAGCATTTGGAAGCCGGGGGGGTGGGGGCCATTCAGTCAGTCACAGGCTCCACAATGGCCACTAAACAGTGAATAAAGATGGTGTCAGGATGCCACTACTCACACTGGGGCAGACAGGAGGGGCAACCACCTCCCAGCCCCCCTCTAGCTCTGCCACTGAATTTACTTGTGACTCTGCCAATGCCATGAAGATAAATGACATATTTTGATTTAGCGTATCCTATTTCACCTATGCATTAAAGGTACTATACTCCTAAATAAAGAACTAAGACTGACAGAGCATTGTGCTTTTTGCAGCTTCAGTGGAGAGGAGTGCAGTGTCTGCAGCACCCTCTCATGCTTGATCAGGTTGGGGTTATAGGCCTTCATTGTGGTACCCATTAGACATAAAACATTTTACCATGTTTCACATTAAAACTTTCTACTGTAACTATTTGTGTTTTAACTTTTAACCCTTGGATGCACCTGGAAATGAGCATCTGCTCAACTTGCCTGCCCAGGACAAATTTTGAATATAAAAAAAAAATGAGAAAAAAGTTTATACCAACTTGAAATTTGAAGTTTGAAGTTTTATTTATATTTAGACAGGATAAGGCACTAGACATAGTCTGTTTTCATGGCCGTTCTGTAAAATTGCACATAGTTACATAGAAATTAAGTAAAATAAAGATAAGAACAGTCAATAAAAAATACAATTAAAAACAATGACAAGAAAACACCTAAAATAAAATTAGCTAATAATAACACAGTAATCAGCTCACCCACCAAAAATACATGCCCATCATATCCTACTGCATTAACAGCATGGTGTTGATAGCCTGTTGTTTCTTTTATATATATAGGTATTTATCCGAGCCCAGATATTCAGAGCAGTTGCACGTGGTGCAACTGAGTTGCGCCAGCGCAAGTACAGAGATATGCCGAGGTGTTATATTCAGCTGGAGTCAAGGTGCAGTGCAAAACCCATTGCGCCAATGCGCAACTATAATATATGCCGCACAAGTGCAGGGGGCGGTCCCATGAATATGCAGTGCAATGGTATATTCAACTGTGAAGCCATGGCTCAAGTGTGGATCAAATGGAAGATGCCCCGACCAGAATTGTTCCTATAAAAACAGGGCACAAACACACAGACAGCAGTTGCACCAAGAGTGAAAGAGAGAGAGTGAGAGTGAGAGTGAGCGATAGTGAGAGAGACAGACAGACACAAGAACAGACACAGAGGGAGAGAGAGACAGAGAGGTGGTGTGGGAGAGGGAGAGAGAGGCAGAGAGAGAGAGAGACACACACACACACACACAGAAAAACAGTGCACTAATGTGGCACACAGACAGCAGTGAACCACCCAAGGGACACTGGACTGAAGGAGTGATGGAAAGTGCGCTGTTCCTGATGGAGGCGATAATGAGGGGTGTGAGGAGGCAGGAGGAAAAGCTACTTAACTGACAAAGGGCCCATCAGCGGTATACCTGACACAGGTGGTACCATGCCCGCATCATCTTTGAGAACTATAGTGACACCAAGATCATGGGCTGGTACCACCTGAACTGGGCCATTCTGAGGCAGCTCTGTGAGCTGTGCAGTGAGAAGATGCAGGCACCCACCAGACGGAGCCACGCCAGGTCTGTGGAGACCAAGGTGACTGCTGTCATGTGCCTGCTCACCACAGGCACCTTCCAATGACCAACAGGGGACACCACGGGCATCACCCAGTCAGCCACATCCCGCCTCCTCACATAGTTCTCAATGCTGTGCTGCCACATGCTTCGGAATACATACATTTCCCCAGAACACGGGCAGAGAGTACAGCAAACATGCAGGGCTTCCACAGGGTGGCATGCATGCCCGGCATGATTGGAGCCATTGACTGCACCCACATGGGCATCTGTATGCCACCTGGCCCTGAGGGAATGGCGTACATCAACAGGAAGGTGAGCCCGAGCATCAACTATCAGGTGGTGTGTGATGCCACGGGGCGCATCATCAGTGTCTGCACCACATACCCTGGGGTTGCACATAATGCATTCATCTGGCACAGCTCTGTGCTGTGCCACAGGTTTGAGCATGGGGACATCCCTATGGGCCACCTAGTGGGTGTGCATGGCACAAGCAAGGGTCGATGGGCATAGCAGACCTGGGGATGGGGGTGGGCAGGGTGTGCATGGTGACATGGGTGCCAGTGACAGGCAACGGGCACAGTACAGAGTAGCATAGGGCTAGCCATGTCATTCTCCACACAGGTGACAGCATGTACCCGCTGAGGCCCTGGCTTCTCACCCCCTACCGGCGACCGGCATTCCCCGCTAGAGGAATGGTACAACGAGGCACATGCGAGCATGCTCAACATCATCGAATGCGTCTTTGGGATGCTGAAGGCACGATTGCATTGCCTAGACAGGTCAGGTGGTGCCCTACAGTGCAGCCCCTCAAAAGCCTGTGGCCTATTCCTGGCCTGCTGCATGCTGCACAACATGGCCATTGACCGTGGGATAGCTGTTGAGGCAGATGAGGGCAACAGTAGTGGGGACGATGGAAACAATTGGTCAGAGGGTGGTGAACAGCCACCCCCTGGGCAGAGGGACCCCTGACTTCAGCAGCAGGCACGATGCCATCGTGACACTGTCGCATAGGAACACTTTAGTGAATGCAGGTAGGTGGTACGGTACACATGCATGGGCCACAGAGACATGTACAGCACACATGCAGGGACGTGCATGGCGAGGGGCATGTACACACACAGACACGATGCAGAGGTAGGGGGGCAGTGGCACACAACCACACACAGCAACACACACACACCCACACAGGCAGTGGAATGCGGCGTGGATCAGACGCATATCACCGGTGCACAGGTGCCCTCATCATGCCCATGCCACACGGTCCAGCAGCCGGGCATGCACACACACAGGCAGCATGTAGCACAACACACACATGCACACCACCACAGGTATGGCGCATACACACCGCACATGTGCATACAGGGCCTCAGCAGCAGACTGCGGTCAGGGCAGTACACAGCTTAGGGAAGCTGTGCTGATCAGCCACGGGGGGGGGGGTATCTGACAGCCCCACCAGAGGTGGAAGTGCGGGACCGCAACTGTATCCTTGCAGGTGGGTGTAGGCGGCCAAACAGCCCAGCCCCAGGTATGCCTGGGATGCCTACATCCGAGCCCGGCATCCACTGTGTTGGGGTCGCCCGACGCTGGGTCTGTGGGGGTGGACAGCACACTGTGGGGGGTCTCCCATGCACGGCCACGCCCTGTGGCAGCCAGCAACACAACGCCATCTGCAATTGCACCGGCAATGCTGCATGCATTGCAACCTCTCCAGGATCTGCGCAATGCCCCTGTCCTGCTGCTCGGCTAAGTGGCACACCTCTGCCTGCAGTGCACACACCACAGTGACAAGCAGCACCTGTTGCTGAATGGAGGCCCACAGCAGCCAGGTGTGCTCAGCCAGATGGTCCACATCCTGGAGCTCCCGGGCAGGCTGACGATCATTGGTGGTTGACCTGCCACACTGTAGAGCCCCCCTCTCTGGTGGACGCTGCACAGTGGGGTCTGCAGGGGGAATGGATACAGCAGGTGCAGCAGCGGTGGACCCTGTGTCCGGCTGCCTTGTGGCACCCGCAGCCTGCTGCTGTCATCTGTCTGGCAGCTGTATGCCACCCTGCACCTGCACGGCTGCACCGCCACCAATGCAGGGCATAGCAGTGGCAACACACACCACTGCACCCACAGTGCTGTCAGGCAGCTGTGCCACTGCTGGCATGATGCTGGGCCCTGACACTGGCTGTGATGCCAGCAGGGGTGACTCACCACAACATCACCCATGCTGTCCAGGATCAGTGTGATATCGTCATCGGTGCCGGACCCCGCCCTGATCTGTGTCTCTGTGCACAGGACACCAAGGCTGGCATCCTGCAGGAACATATACAGAGCCTCATCCAACCCTAGGCCAAGGACACCCACAGGCACCGTGGTGCTCATCCATGGTCTGTTGGACCCCCCGGATGCTGGTGGACATTGACGGTTCATCCTCCGGGGCCATACTGGCATCCACGGGTGCTGCTGCTGGCACTCCATCCTCTGCTCGGAGGCATGCTAGTGCTGCAAGAGAAGGATGGAGTGTCAGGAATGCATTGCCCACATGTGCCCCCCTGTACACTGCTGCCACATGTGTCCAGCATCTTGGCATGCACATGAGTGCACACACATGCTCATGACATGCAGGACAGCAGCATGTACAACAGCACCCCCATGTATGCACCCTCCGAGCCACCACCTGTGCATGGCTGACATTCATATCATGCAGTGCTGGGCTGCCACCTGTCTGGAATCCCCCTCCAGTCACACCCTCCACCAAGGTGCGGTGAGTGGTGGCTGCCATCAACACCTCTGTTGGCATCAGTGTGGGTGCATCCGCTGGCCCTCCTCTGGTGGCATTACAGGACGCTCTGATGGCTGCCACCTTCTCCTTAATGTGCCACCTGTCAGTCCCAACCTTCTTGCGGCACTCCTGTGCTGACAGCTGGTGGCTGCCATGCTGGTTGACATGGGTTGCCACCTCCTCCCATCCAATGGCCCTGTCCTGTGGTGTGCCCATGGCACCTTTCAACAGGGCCTCCCTTTCAAGGTAGGCCTTGAACAGGACATCCGACTCTCCATTAGTGAAGTTGGGCCTGCGCTTCCATGCAGGCCCCACGCTCCTCACCCTCCTCCTGTCCCAACATGTTGCCTCCTGTGAACATGGACAGCACAGTGCATCAGCGGCAGCATCTCCCTGGTCCATCCCACCTTGCAGTGCTGTCTGTTCCCAGTCTACTGCTGCGGCATCCCCCACTTACCTGTCATGGTTACAATACCAGTCCATGGTCTGTGCGGTTCTGTGCAGCTTATGAGGTGCAACGCATGCAAATGAGGAAGTGTGCAATGGTAATGATATGCTAATGCACCCCACTGTGCCGCTCATTGGCATGTGGCGTCTGAATATTGCAGACGTGTGCCAAATGCAACGGTGTTGTGCTGGACCAGGCCAGGTCGCAATACCCATGCATGTGCGGTGCAAAAGCCTGAAGTGTGCATGTGTGCCTCGCTGTCATGGTTCCAATTGCACACCATGCATGGACTGCGCAGTGCATCGGCACTGTGCACGTGGTGCATAGGCAGCTATGCACATGATCACACATGCTGTCATGTGCCACATCGTGCACTGGTTGGTGACCTCTGACCCCTGATACGCCTACGTGACCCTGCTGGGTCACGCGTAGTGTGCATGCCCATCAATGTGCGATGGTCAAGCACTGCACATTCTCCCATGCATCGTGCATCCTGCACCTGTGGCAGCCACATGCGCCTGTCCCCGCCATTTTACTGTCACACCGTGAGGAAACCATGGCACAGTGTAGGGGACGCCATTCCAGTAACTGGAACGATTTGGAGGTGATCAACCTTGTAGCCTGTGTGCAGCCATACAGTGACCAGTTGTTTGGCCAGGTGCCCCTGCAGCAGGCCAGGGACAGGGAGTGGCACACCATAGCCATCCACTTGGAGAGGAGGACAGGGGTTCCTCGGATGGCAGGGCAGTGCAGGCACCGGTACGGTGACCTGCGAGGGAGTGACATAGAATGGCTCCAGAGGCTCCCGGCATGCATCAGGCATGGTGCAGTGCCACTGCCAGGTAGGTGTACACATGTTGCATGTCTGCCCTGGCGCTGTACTGTGGTGGTGGCATCGCTGCCTGGTATGCCCTGCAGTGGGGTACACTGTCGGCATGCACATCACTGACTGTCATGGCCAGCTGCTGCTTGCATTGCATTGCAGCCGTGCTGGTATGTGGGACAAGGTGGGCAGGGGCATGCCCTGTGCACAGAGGGCTGTGTGGTGGGGGGGCCACAGGTGTGGTTGGGTACTGATGTGCACCTGTCTTCTTTCCATTCCCAGGGCCGGAGGACCACAGGCGGGCCAGGGCAGAAGCCGAGCGCAACCGGGTGATGCACTCTGATGGGGGCCGACCCACCAAGCTGCACCGCAGGGGGCAGGTAACCACTGTCATGGTCATTCTCACTGTACATGAGGGCTGGCAGTGGGAAGTGGGTGCAGACATGGCTGCCTGTGCCCTGTGCCATGACAGCTATGTGTGTCACACTGTGCATCGTGCATGCCACTGTGGCACGTCCGTTGGACCCGTGTGCTGGCTGTTGGTGGGGTAGGCATGCGCCTGGCTTCCACCGTTGTTGCTGCAGTGATGCCGGTGCAGTGTGCCATGTGACTGTCACTGTGCAGGCGTGTGGCCATTGTGCAATGGGGACTGCCTCTATGCAGTGTCGTGGTGTGCCGTGTTGCTGGCTGGCATTGGCCCTCCCCCCCTGCGGGTGTCCATTCCAGGCCCTCCAGGGGTGTGTGGTTCCACTGTCCATTGTGCGCCGTGGGTGGGCATGGTTTCATGGGTCATTGCACTGATCACCTGTCCTGTCCCTTGCCATAGGTGTCAGGCATCTGGTGCGGAGACCGCCTCGACGGATGCTGTCAAGGCTGATGTGGCAGCCGCTCCTGGTCGTGCCCAGTATTCTGGAGGTGGTGTTTGTC